>WJFB01002977.1:0-15483 GCA_009870185.1 Pygmarrhopalites habei
AGGACAAGCTAAATACTATTTTAAAAATCTCATTTTGCGTCAGAAAATGGGCTGTTTAAACATGACGTCAACGTGAAGGGGTAGGAGTGGGTCAGGCCTGTGATGATTCTTTCCTATAGTGACGAAGGGGTCCAAAAATCTGTCATTTTTTGATGCCGTCATATGTGAACCACCCCGACTAAGAGCATTCTTGTAGAGATTATGCAACGCTGTATCTTTCTTTCGGAAACATATCCGAAACTTTCTTGGCAAAAATTTCCGAGGATCCCCCGCGACCCTGCCGCGCTGCCGGCTTATTTTCTATCATGTAATAAAAAAGCAGTATGAATTACTCCAACTTTTACTACTTACATGGTCTTCCACCATCTGATCCAAAAATATCTCTTCTACGTTGAACTGTCTAACAGAAGGTATTTTAATGACTGGAGTCTCGCCTACAAATAAACAACAAATATTTTCTCGTACTTAATTACATATAGGCTACTACAGTTGTTGTTGTTGTAAAATAACAAATGTCAGCTCACCAGTCTCGTCCCATTCATTTCGTTGCGTAAGAAAGTATTTTGAAAATTTGTCAGCATCCAAAGTTGCGGACATGAGAATTAATTTTACATTCTTTTGTTTATGTTCCACGTCATCCAGAAGAATTTTCTTAATAAAAAGTAGGAGGAGGTCAGTGTGTAAGTCTCTCTCATGAACCTACAGAGAGAAAATAAAAAAATAAAGAAAATAATCAATATTACATCACCATACAACAACTAGTAATAGTTCTTACCTCATCCACAATTATGTGAGTCCAATTTTTCAAACTCTTCAGTCTAGTCAGCTTCTGAAGAAGAACTCCAGTCGTCATAAAAGTCACCAAAGTATCGGGACCAACATTCTTTTCCATACCCACCTTAAACATCAGACAAGTATTATTAATAGCTTTCTATGAAGAATAAATACCATGATATTGATCCTACCTGGTGACCAACTATTGACCCAGGTACCCAGTCCCTTTCCTCACAGACACGTCTTGCAACAGCGATAGCAGCTAATTTTCTTGGTTGGGTAACAATAACATTGCAAGGTCTACCCAACTCGACAGCACGATCGATAATGAATTGTGGTACCTAATAATATAAAATGTTACGTATCAAATTAGTTGTACTCAGTATACTATTATTACTTTTCTAGTATCTACCTGGGTACTTTTCCCACTTCCAGTAAATCCGTCAATAATAACGACTCTATTCTTTTCGATTTCTTCTAAAATCTACAACAACAACAAATTAAATATTTGTGTGTGTGTATATAAGTACTTACACAAGATTGTATTCAAACTATTCATTATACGAGTGGAGTGTACTCACCGTGTCCCTTCTTGTGTTCACAGTCAATCCTGTATTGTCCACAGTTCTGGTTTGAAAATTGTATTTAGAAAATACATCTTGTTTTGCATGGAAGTAACGAATTTTATGAAAAGAAGCTGTATCCTTAATATCTCCTTCATCCTCTGACTCGGAACTCTACAGAGAATGACAAACATAATAATATTATTATTATATACGAATACATCATGTGTCATCAAGGAGTAAGGACTTAAAAATGAGAATTGGCATTACATACTTAAGTATGATAAAACTATCTAAGATTTGTACTTACATCATTATTATTATTTTGCAAAGCAGGATTATGCATTGGTCTCATCTCTTCCACATAATTCTTGTCATCTTCTGGGTTGTAATGATGAAACCTCTTTGACCTTTTGGGTTGAGGAGCATAACATTGTCCATTCGTGTCATTCCGTAGATTTATTTTGGGAAGAGACTTACGATTTCCATCAAAAATATTTAGAAGTGTTCCCTTTGCATCAACACTGTGTTTTTCATCTTCAACTTCCTGTCCTTCCTTCTTGTCATCTGGCTCTTGTTTGACCTCCACAGTCGGTGGTCCATCAGACACTGAATCTGTCTCCATGATCTAAAAATTACGAACAACGACAACAACAAAAATTATCTCTACTCTCTGTCAATGAATGAACGTATTACTTTTCAGAAAAAGGTAGAATCAACAAAAATTACCCAATCTTTCTTCTCTTGGCCTGATGATAATCCTGTGACCACTTATACTTAGTTTGATGCTCTGAAACACACGATTTTTGGCCTCAAAAAAATTCAGTCATAACTTGTTATACCAGTCTGCCTAATCCCCAATTATTTTTTGGAGGTTGAGTGTGAGCGGGTGGTGCAAGGATTTCGTTCGCCCACAGAAACTACTCCCATTAGGGAAATTTTTGTCTCAAACTTACCCCAGAAGAGTGGATATATTTACGTGCAGAATCAGTTTTCAAAAGTAATTTAGTTATCAGGCAACTCAGTATCTGAATCAGAAAAATTTGGAAAAGCTACCAACACGTATTTAATCATGTAATCAGACGGGCTAATTAGATTCCATTAACAGATAACGCGAAAACGTTGTTTGGACTCCATATGTCACCTGGAATGATGTTAATCATAGTCTTTTACAACAGATGACAACGATTCCTTGTATAGAAAAAGATAAGGAAAGAGCATCATGTTCAAAAGTCAACACAGCTTAAATCCTCAACTTTTCAGTTTCCCATGTAGCATGAACCACACGTCCCACAAAAAATATTTATAACCAAAGTATTGTACATATTATGTTGAAAAAGTAATACATCCAACCTATTTAATATAAAACCCGATCTTCCATTTTGTGAAGAATGGTTCAATTCAAAAGAAAATGGCCAAACTCTCTCATTTCGGATGGAAGTATGTCTATCAATATCCCCGACTCCGTCCTCACCACGACCAACCAACCCCAGTCAACGAACGAAGGTCACTTTGAAACTTCTGATGGGACCCAGATCCTCATGTCTAATGGATTTTACTTGACCCTCGTCAATATGATTCTTGGTCTCCTCCCCGTCACCATCCATGGACATGAAACAATTTATGCTGCGTTGCTTTATTCAATCTAGACTTCCAGTTGGTTTAGAGAAAGCATGCAGTCTGCCAAACTAGACCAGAATAAAACAACGCGACTGCAGCTTTCCTTGAAAAAGTGTGAATTTCTAGACTGAATAAAAAAACACGACTGCAGAGTTAGTCTAGAGAAAGCCCATCTAGACTTCAAGTCATAAAAATTTGAGTCTAGATACGTCCAGACTACCTCAAANGTGCGAATTTCTAGACTGAATAAAAAAACACGACTGCAGAGTTAGTCTAGAGAAAGCCCATCTAGACTTCAAGTCATAAAAATTTGAGTCTAGATACGTCCAGACTACCTCAAATTCTACTTCATATAATTTTGTACCTGTATTTCTACAAAATTAATTCGTGTCAGTTAGGTTGTCGATGTGAGTATTTTCCTTTCCAGCAGCCTTTCAATATTCTAGGTCAGAAACTCATTCAATTGTACAGTAATCTTCCAATAAAATTGAGAAATATTTTAAAAATAGTTGAAACAATTTGTAAAACTGTAAATGTGTGTGTGTGCTTTTGTTATTTTCAGGACGACATGAGTACACCATTCTTCCTTAGTTCTGAAGAGGAACAGCCAGAATCAGGTAATAATATATACAAAATTATGGTAGAGCTGTAAGTTTTGTCCAATGTTTTGTATTGTTTCTCTGTCACATTAATAAAGTAATTTGTGTTTAACTATGAAAGTACAACGGATAGAAGCGATTGTCGTCTCAAACAATTTAAAAAAGACTCAACCCAGTAAAACAAAAGCTGCTATTGCTGTTGGAGGTAAATATTACACACAAAGTTTGTTCTCAAATGTACGATTAATTTTAAACTTTTATTCCTAAATTTTTCATATCAAATATTTAAAGAAAGTCAATTTTGAATGGTCTGGACCAAAGAAAGATGATTCTCCAATTTTTGCATTGCTTACTCTTCGTGAGAATTATGATGAAGAGTTTGAAAATCCACGGTAATACAACCGATAGAAGCGATTGTCGTCTCAAACAATTTAAAAAAGACTCAACCCAGTAAAACAAAAGCTGCTGTTGCTGTTGGAGGTAAATATTACACACAAAGTTTATTCTCAAACGTACGATTTAATTTTAAACTTTTATTCCTAAATTTTTCATATCAAATATTTAGAGAAAGTCAATTTTGAATGGTCTGGACCAAAGAAAGATGATTCTCCAATTTTTGCATTGCTTACTCTTCGTGAGAATTATGATGAAGAGTTTGAAAATCCACGGTAAGCCTATTATTGGAATTTTATTATTTAAATTTCAACCACTTTTTTAAAAGAACATATACAAATGAATTTATTGTTTACTATCTCATGACAAATAATATATATATGTACATTTTAATTTTGTGTGCGTGTACGCAACAACTAATATTGAGTTCCATATTTTACAGAAAAGTCAAAATTTCTACCTGGAAAGAAATTGCATCAGAGATGGAAAAAGAGGGTCATAATGGGCTGGATGGTTTAATGTGCAGTAAAAAGTTCTTGAACTTGGCTACTACATACAAAAATAGAAACAGTGAGTACAGAATTTAATTGGGGTAAAGAATTTATCCATACCATTTAGTTTGAGTACTTTTTAAAAATATGCGATGACAATTTTTGTCACAAGAAAAACGGGACAAAACGGGAGAGGATGGTCTTCCTTATTGGAAATTTGAATTCATCATGCATCGCCTGATCGGGAAGAAGTCCTGTGTCAATCCACCTGATGATCTTTTAGCAAGTACTATGTCTTCTGCATCAGAGAGTCAGAACTGTTCTATTGAAAGTGAAGTGGAAGTCATCTCTACCATGGACGAAGAAGACATGTCATCATCATCATCGTCCTTGTCCTCAAAGGTTTTAAAAAAGAAAAAACGAAAATCAACAACTCCATCCTGGGTCTTACAGCTTCAAGGTTTATTAAAATTACTCTTTTGAACTCCTATTTACATTGTGTAGATATTCATAAGTCATTATTAATAACTAGACATGTTACCATTTATTATTTTCTGCATTTCAGAGAAACAAAAATTGGAATCAGAGCGTCAGTGGGAGAAATACGAGAAACTAGAACAAGATCGAATGAGTCGTTTGGAGAAAATTGAGCTACAGAAGCTATGGTGCTTTCAAACAGCTTGAAAATGAGAAGATAAAATTACTCCGAGAAATTCGTGATAAAAATTAAATGAATTTGAGCATTATTTCATGTGTATTTACTATTGTCAGTTTTCAATAAATAAATACACACAATCTGAAAAATTACACGAATTTCACAATGGAAACAATAAATTTGCGAGGTCAATTCTCTTTTCAGCACCCAATCTTACAATTTCGTTTTCTGGATCATTTTCATCCTCCGGTACGTCGGGTATAAACTCATCTACGTCAATAAAATCATTTTGCAATACACAAATATTATGTAAGATACAAATAACAAAAATAACTTGTTGCCAACTTTGTCATTTTATACATTTCAAGGTTTTTAAGCCTTCTAAAGCGAGATTTCAAAAGCCCAAATGCGTGCTCAATAAGGACACGGGTGGATGAAAGAATGAGTCATTTTATACATTTCAAGGTTTTTAAGCCTTCTACAGCGAGATTTCAAAAGCCCAAATGCCTGTTGAATAAGGACACGGGTGGATGAAAGAATGATATTAAAATTAGTGTGCAGATGGGTCAAATTATCATTATTTTAAAATGGAATCATGACAAAAGGAGCGATTTGATAGGCACTATCAGCTAGAAAATGTTGATCATGGTTAATTAAGTCTCCTTGCAAGAGTCTTTGGTAGAGTGGAGAATGCTGCCCAACATTATTATCATGTGCAGCCCCTGGCCAGCCAGCAAACACGTCCGTGAAGACCATTCGGTGGTCACAAGTCCCTTGGAGGGTAACAGAACAGTATCTGTTTCTGTTTCTGTAACTTTGCTTGTCAACTCTTGGAGTTGGAATGAGAATTGCACAACCATCTGTTCATCCCACTGTTCCGGGGTAAGGACGAACTCTAAGATTTTGAAATCCAGTCACAGTAACCTTACAATTAATAATATAAACAATTAACAGAATACTTTCCTTATAATTTAGTGTACACGTATTGTTCTACATTATAATATTCGAATTACCTGATGGTCATCTCCTTGAGGAAATTTAATGAATGTTGTACGCAAGTTGTACAATGCAGTGACAAATCGCATAAATATTGTGTGTCCCAATCCCCTGTCAACATCAAAACGGTCAGCTACACCTCTAAAGGGTTCTTGATTCGCCAAAATCCAGATAGACAATAATACCTAAGTCGTAAAAGTTACAGAAATTCAGTGAAAAATGTTGATACTTGCAATTTTTTTTAGTTTTTAAATTTCTTGCACAATTTCAGTAGTTTGTTTCAAAATGAAATTGATGATTCTATACCTGTTTTTCTTCTGTAATTTTTGGTCTACCAACGATATTACCATTAAGGGCTGGAGAAATGAAATTCAGTAATCCCTGTAAAAAAGCACACACACACTTGAAGTTTTTAAATAACACTTTTCCTATTGTACATTATTGTTTGCATAGCTTACGTCGAAGGTGCTTTTTCTCATTCGGAAATGCTCACGAAACCCGTCATCGGTCATTCGAGGAATTTTCACAGTCATGAAGAAATTCATGGCGTAAACAATTTTTCTAGAGGTGGACGAATCTTCTTTTTCTCTCTGGATCGCAAAAATATGATCCAATTTAGAGGAAGATAGAAATGGTGGTGGTGGACTTGTGTGTAACAATTCCACAGACAGTGGAAGGATAGTAGTATCCATTAAACTTGCAAGTATTGCTTGAATTTTTAATAAAAACAATGGTTTTTTAAGAAGATTTTTAATCTTTGGAAATTCAAACAATTCGGATTCGCGGCTTCGCAGGGATGGTCTAGATTTGATTGTTGTTTTATTCCTTTATCTAAACTTAAAGACTTCCAGAGTTCTAGACCATACTCTGTACGACTGGACGACTAGATGATTCTAGACTAACTTTTCTCTAGACTAGTCTTTGAGACTAGTCTAGAAGTCTGCAAAGAATAAAACAACGCAGCCTTATTCTCACTGTTCCATCTCTAAACTGTACTCCACCCTCTTATTTTTGACCTTAACCTATGCGTCTTATTTCTTCGTCCCAGTCAACCTAACCTTGATGGTGGAGGACAGTGGTTTGTTCCTAACTGAGCTACTGGCCATTTTCATTCTTAAGTTTGCTCACATAATTGGATTCCTCACTCACATCTTCCTCGGTCAATTCGTGGCTCCTCATTTTCCCCGAATATGGATCCTCACGTCTGGAACGATACAGAAATCTGTGGTCCATTTTCATGGAAAGAAATATTCGGGTTTGAAAGGATTGAGAAGGAGTTGTCGTCAAACTGTGGCCATTTATTTGGTCATGATGGTCACGAATGGCGTCATAGTAGGAATGATGAATTTGAATCAAATTTATCAGTATTTTGACGATAATTTTGAATTGTCTTACTCATGGAAATATGACCTGATGACCTGTGGCTACTTTCTCTGGGATTTTTCAATGTTGAGTCATGTCCTGGTGAGCAGTATCGCCGGATTTTTTGTCATGACTGTCGAGATTTGTTTGAAATCTTTGAATGAGGAGTTGAGGTCAGTTGTGGACAAGCTGAAGGTGGCCGGGAATCATGAGGGAGATCATTACCCAGCCAATAGTGATGGGAGAGTAGGTCTGATGATGGCACTGGGGGAAAGTGGGAGAGATGAGGAGGTCGAGGGTCAGCTGAATTATTTGAAGGATTGCTATGGGTCATGTCAGGATGTGACGACAGCTCTGAGTTCATTCTATGGAGTGTCAATCTTGATCGAAGTCCTCGTCCTGAGTGGTTCTGTCCTGGCCAATTCTTTTCTTTTGTTGTCGGATGTCATCTTTATTTTCGGTCTGACTGAGCAGAGGACGCATAAAATCAGTTTCAGTGGGACTCTGGATTCTCTAGGGGAAATTGCTGTCAACTTTATATTCTTTTATTGTTTATCTGTCGTCACTACACGGATGGTCAATGAGGTTTGTCATGAATACGAGTGATTTAATTTTTGACATAATTCTGTGCTTTTTTTAAAATTTTAAAAAAGCAATTATTTAATAATTGCTTGTTGTGGGGACAGTCGAAGATGCCTTTGAGGATGGTGGATGTCCCTTTTGGTGGATGTCCCTTACCTTGGATTATCTCCCAGAATCCAGGGCAAAGTATAACTCTAAAATTTTGAATTCTCTGTTTATTAAAAATAATTATTACTTGAAAGAATATATAATGGTAATTTCCAGGTCCAGAATTTTAAGTGTGACATGGCTACACTATCCATTAAACTGACAGCTGCTGACTATTTCGAAGTCAACAAGAGATTCATCACGGCTGTAAGACTTCATTCATTGTCTTTATGTGGAATTTACTTGAAATTCTTGTTTCTCATTTTGAACTTTGTTAAATTATTAGGTGTGTGGGACCATTATGACATTTTTAATCGTCATGATCCAGTTCAAAACATCGGAGCGAGGAGGAGGGACTGGTGATGACATTTCAGAATATGATTTTAATCAGACAGGAGAAGCCATGTCAGCTTGACAAAGTGTTGCTTTATTTATTTTAAATGCCATCCATTAATTACATAGTTAAATTGGACAGTAAATTGGTCTTCAAAAGCTACAAATTATTATACAGACCTCGAAGGGACACTTTTCAAGTCTTTCCCCTTAACTTATACTCTCTGTCCAATAGAAAATAGTTGGCCATGTAGACGAGAGTACACAAGGGACATGTTTATTTCTAAATAAAAACGTACTTCCCCACTTTTGCATTTTCTCAGAAACTTTTTCTGAGAAACCTAGACCGTTTTTGGATTATGTATTTAAACCGTTCACATATTTTTAGTACAAGCTAACAATAGTCAAAACTACTTTTTAAAAATCCAACTTATCCAACCATAGCTTGAACAAAAATATAATCCATACCAAATTCATTCGTCCAATACAAAACACTACAAAATTCCCTTCTTCCTTATAACAGATTTTAACCATTATTTCATAAATACAAAGACTTCAAAAAATATTTTTTAAAAAAATGACACTCACCTTCAACAACGTCCTTGCTTTCTCCCAACAAGATATTGACGAAGAATCCCCCAAAACTTCTTCTTCAACCTCCAGATTTCATCTCCGAAATCAATACTATTATTCAATCTTGACTTGCCCAAGTAAAAAGTTTTGGAAAAAATCCAAAATTCAATCTTACGTCATAATTTTCCTTTGCCTCCTTCTCTTAACCACAAATTCTGTCCTTCTTTTTCTCCTCCGGTCACTCCAGCTTGATTTGGGTTTGTGTAGCAGTCTCAACATCCTCAACTCTGACTCCTCATTCTTCTCTTGACGGAATGAACAATTTGACGAGTTTATCCAGGAATATTCCAGACAAAAAATTGTTCAAATTTTGTATAAAAAGTTCCTTTTTGAAAGTTGTTTTCTCATTTTATTGTGAAATTTTGATTAGATTTTATTAAAGACTCAAGGTTATGCAACTGTGCATCAGTTCGTGTTACTACAAATGAGAGAATAAAAATTTACAGTTGATTGCATCATCCTTTTCATTCATTCAGACCAGGATTTAATTCTCCGTCCAATTAATAATCTGCATCTGTGAATTTGAGATCTTGACAGAGTCAAAATTCAAATTATCCTGAGAGAATTAAAGTCGACTCGTCAAATTTGAATGTCAGAAAAAAATTGATACATTCAAGTAAGTGGAATTATTCCTTAAATCTTGTACTAGAATCATGCATGCGCTAGAATACTGAATTTTACAGTATTTTTAAAATTGTGTATCAAATTTCCTTGAAGAGTAAATTACGCAGAATTATGGAAGTACTGGAAGCCACGACGGATGACCAAATCCTTGCTTGTTTCCCAGCCATTCGAGCATTAAAGCCAGAGAAAATCCATCAAGATTTCCTTGGACAAATTCGAAAACAGCAAAAAGAAGGTTACCACTTGATGTACATCAAAAATACGTCAGATGAAGAACAAGTGAAAGGGAAAGTATCTACAATCCTAGGATACCACACAACCAATCAAGTATTCAAAGGGAAAACTTTCTATGTGGATGAATTTTCAACACTCCCAGAAGCACGGGGGAAAGGTCAAGGTGGTGCTTTGTTAGACTGGGTCATGACCTATACCAAAAATAATGGCTATAATACCATATCTCTTGATAGCACTTATCCAAGGAGTGATGCACATCGACTTTATCTTAACAAGGGATTCATCATGCGGGCTCATCTTTTTGAAATTGTTAACATCCAAGGGTCAGCTTGGTTGACCTTTGACCCCGATAAAATAATTCAGTCAGATTGATTAAAAAATCTTAATTTTATGCTATTCACAACTACTAAATTCAAAACTTATTTGAACAATGGCTTAATTTTATCAAAACATTTTGGGAAATTTCAAAATCCACAAGGATATTGTCTTCCCCATTATTTTATGCTGAATTTTAATTCTGAAGGTTCTTGATTATTTAGAGAAAAGAGAGACGAGGATTTCATAGAGGTCTACCTCTATGGAGGATTTAGTTTCGTTCCAGCAGGATAATTCGATGAGGTTCGGGAGTGAGGACAATTCCCTCTTGACCTACGATTGAATGTGGAGGTTCATCCGGTGGCATTGTAATCTTTAATTGTTGAACGATGTGTGTCAGGAAAATGTAAAATTCGTCTCTTGCCATTGTCTCGCCCAAACACTACAAAAAATACGTGTAGGATTTTTTTCAAGAAATAAGTAGCCATTCAACAATATCGTTATAACTTTTTTAGACTCACTTGTCTCTTTCCAAATCCAAAAGGGATGAGATGAGGATGTTTGATAAAAGTCCCATCCTTCGAGATGAATCGAGCTGGACGGAAATTTTCTGGATCACCCCAAGTTTTTTTGTTGTGGTGAGCTGCGTAAAGATTTGGTAGGATTATTGTGTTCTTGGGAATGTGGTATCCCTTCACTATGACGTCTTCCGTCGTTGCATGTGGAGATCCTTTGGAGAACATGAAAAATAGAAATCCAACAGTAAAATATTTCGTACTAGTGCATAATGCCCCTTTATAATACTATTACAAAAGGAATCTGAATTTTCCGTACCAATTGAGACCAAAGAGGAAACTCGAAGTATTTCGGCCATACATGCCTCCGTGTAAGGTAAGCTGTTTTTAGGAATGTCGTAAAATTTATTCAAGGATTGAAGGAATCTTTTACGTTTTTTGTGTGTAAACTCGTAATTATGAGAACGACTTGACCTTGGTCGATCTTCAAGTTGAACGACCCGTGTCCCCACGACTCCTTCAATTTCCTTGTACATCGTTTCCTGTGCGTCTATTTGATAAAAGGCAAAACTTTTGACACCTCTCTTTACTTTTCCCCTCTTACACAGTAATAACGATTTCGGTCAGACACAATTTAATCAAAAATACTAACCTGGATTCAGAGCGAGAAGAAATAGGGCCTTAAAATAAAGAGTCAAAAGTTATTATTAAGCCCTCATTTTGAAATATTTAATTAAGTGCATAATCAAAAATGTAGTGGCAGAAATTTTGACATTTTCCATTAAGGAAGGACAAACCCAGGTCAAAGATGTAGATGTCGTGTCACTCCCTTTCAAACCCCACCAAAGCTTTCATTAAATAAATTGTAAAAATTTTTAGTTACAAAAAATATGTCTAGAAGAATTGTACCTGCTCCAAAGAGATCATAACTGGGAATTCAAAAAAACATCATTAGTTAAATATGTATTTTGTGATTACGCTGTGAGTAAAACTTACGCCGTGTAAATCAGTCCAGAATCTACAAATTGAGAAAAAAATGTAATTTTTTTAGCTTCCTCGCCTTTCTCTCACTTTCCCCTGCCAAGCCGTGAATTGAAGAACATAATGCTGAGAAATGTATGAAAATGGATTGTTTTTTACCATCATTCACATTTCCAAAATGGACTGTCGGATTATCCTGTCGCTTCAAGGACTCTTCTAGATAACCTTAAAAATTTCACAACAATCGTAAGTAAGTACAGCTATAATGGACCAAGGGTCGAAAGACTACGAACTTCTGAATCAGCAGTAAACTTTTTACTGTCAATGAAATCTCGCGGCTGTCCAATCTGCATCGTTTCCCGGTGTTCATCAATCGTCCGTTGAAGGAAAGCAATGAATTTGGCTCTCAACTTGTCATTATTATTTGGGAAGAAGGAAGAGTACAATCCTCGAATCTCCACAATTGAAGGAAACATAAAATTGAGGAGTTTTGTCCCCTTGAAGGAATTAGAGAGGACTCTAAGTTCGCCCAAATCAAAAAATATATCAAATGATTGTCCATAAATTTGATTTGAATGTGCAGCAAATGATGAGAAGCTTATGGTAATTTTACTCGTAAACTAAATTGAGTAGCTCTCCCAAACGTTTATCTCCAAACTTGAATCGTTCTCCTATTGGACTCGACAATCATAGTCATTAGAAAAATTATTAATATACCTTCTTTCATAAATCTCTTTCAATCAACAATATTTTGAGTAATATTTTGTATTATACCAGCAACGAGAGCCCAAATAACGTTTAGAACACTCCCATTGAAAATCCTACACAATTTGTTTTTTTTAAAAACGTCCAGTTCAAAAGATTGTGGACAAAAAAACATTTTATTTTACTTACAAAGTAAATTCATTAAAGTACAATAAGAATTTCTATCATGAATTTTTTTAAAACAAAATGATCAAATGACTTGATTGACCTGGCAGTTGAAATGGGTTTCCCCACATTTTTTCTCAGTTCTTCTAAAACTTGTTGAGCTTCCTCCTGGATAATGGATTCCATACTCCTCTTTCCAAAACCAAAGTCACGGAGAACCTACATTCCACAAGCAAACACGTTGCATTGTCCTGTTGTTTGTGTCAATTTGTGGGCGTGTAGATGGAATGAAAGGGGGAAATGTGTGTGAGGTACAGAGAGGAGCTCTGGATGGGAAGGGAAGCTGCGAGTTGTGTACAGTCAACTTGGGTGGTCCTCATGGCAAGGAGAATCTCGTAGACGAGGCTCAAATCTACACATTCAATTTTTTGTGTGCAAGGCTTTCCCACTGGAGGACCACCCAAGTTGACTGTACTTGACTCGGAGCGTCTCTTCCCATGGAGACCTCACACACAGTCCCCCTTTCATTCATCTACACTCTCACACCAACAATAAAAGAACGCAACAATGTCAGAAAAAGATACTTTGAGAGTAAATCTACGGATATCCTGCCACGTCTGCCCTTGGCTCATGAGTGGTCCTTCATTCACATCAAAATGATTTTCAAGTAAAATCTTCAATTCTGACTTTTTTAAAATCGTGGATTAAAGTCTTTATGCCCTTTACTCTTTACCTTTACAATCCAATTTGACGTTATGTTCATGGAAAGGGTCGTAGCCAGACCGTCCCGCAAAAACTGTTTGACTCAGAATGTCTCGAATGTCATCGGCATCATTGAATATCACCATCCTTTCATCCCGAATCAATATTATTTTTCATTATTCAAACCAATTAAATAAATGCAATACAAAGAAAATCAAATTTAACCAGTAAGATCCAATCTGAAGTCCAATGATGGGTCCACAAACCTTTTCAAGTTCAACAGCCATCGAATGTTTCTTTGATCCCAATTGAAAAGCATTGCCGAATACTGGGATTGGTTTTGGACCTACAAATATTTACATCCAATTCTCCATTATTTATAAACTAGACACAGTCATTAGTTTTGAAAACCATTTGTCACCAAAAATTTTGAATACACCCACCCGGTGGAAAATTTTTGGGCCTTTTCTTGGGTGACAGAACGTAAACTGTCAAAATGAGTGTCAAAACGGCTACCACCAAAGTTAACATTTTTTTAAAAGTCGGAAGTCAAATTATTTAATTTAATTGGGATTAAAACCGAAGTGAAGTGGAGTGAAAATAGACGTAGGATGCTATGGTTCGTCCAGACTGCCAAATAGATAGAAGTAAAATGGTTTTAATGTTATGAGAGGGTGTGTGCACATGACTACGACCGCAACCTTTGTACTCGGACTGGTCTGTTGTCAAGAGACTGAATGTCTGATTACAGAGAGGAGATACACACACACCCTCTTCTCAATAATATGAAAGCCAACAAAAAGAGAGAGAGTCTTGTGATAATGACTTGGCGATATTTTCGTCACTCTGTTCAAACGATTTTTTTTTGATAAAGAAAAATGTTGTTGGGAGTGACTATATGGATACTTCGTATGCATTGAACATGGATGGCCTTGAAAGGCTTATCTGGACACGAGAGGTTCCAAATTCCAAGTGTAATTCAAGGCAAGTCAACTGTTCTGTGTGTGGCCTGGCTGCGGTTTTCTGGGATCGTGTGCGGAGGACACGAAAAAAAGGCCACACACAAGTTGACTTGCCTTGGTGTAATTTATTTTTCTGATTGTTGGATACAATTATATTTGAGTATTAGTAATTTAAACGGAGGAAATACATTTTCCAACAAGAAGAGTCTGTGTGAAATGAAGCGCAAATGTCTATGATTGAAATGTTTCCTCATCGTCAAATTTTGGATTTGAAGCCATTTTTACTAGATCTTGGATTTCAGTGTAAAATATTTGCTATTCTTTGGAAATTCTCATCGTTTAGTTAATGGAGGGTAGACTAGATTTTGAGATGGGTAGCTGAGTCTTCACGTTGAACGTTGAACCACCATTCACAGTTCTCGCTTTCCAATTTTGGCCCCTCTCTTCAGAAATTTGGTGTGCAGTGAGTGGTCTCATTTTCCCCGAATTGTTAAGATTCAGAGTGGAAAGTTGACTCTGTAATGGCTTCACCACAAAATGATCATCAGGAAACGCAAAGAAAGCAATGGATTGCCTAGGCTGCCTCATCCTCAATTCCAATTGGGGCACCACTACTCGGTGCATGGTAGCCTTGAAATGACCCCCTGACCACATTTCCAGAAGGTCACCAATAATCACGACAATCGTGTTCTGAATGGGGGTCGCGGATACCCAGTCACAATCTGGATTTGGACCCTTTACCTATTGTTCAATAATGGCAGGTTAACAAAACTGTTGACTATGAATGCGTTAACACATTTTCATATTCAGGCTAATTTTTTAAAAATTGCTGAAAATTTCGAACTCACTTGGAGTCCTCCCATGGAATCCTGGAAAAGAAGAGTGAAGATGGACTGATCCGTGTGCTCTGCACAACGAATTATCTGACCTGGAGACTCTTCTGTCTCTTGACCTTTAACGTTGGAGATGGGTGGGTAGTACGAGTTGTACAGGTTACTGTAATTGTCCATCTCCGTCTCCAGATGACTACTGGCTCGACAGAAATATTCTGGGTCGTCCAGTGAAAAGACAAGACCCAACATTTTGACAAGTTGCAATTGGAAGGAACGACAAGCTTTCTCCAGAGTCTCCA
>WJFB01002978.1:0-15480 GCA_009870185.1 Pygmarrhopalites habei
TCTTCAACGGATTTGAATGGAACCAAAAGTGGTTCGATTTCCGAACTCTTTGGCTTTATAATGATATCAATTTCAAGAAACAATTCCAAAAAGTAAAATAGTTATTCGACAAGAAAGTTGTGTCCTCTACTCTGGCCCAGCCTGTATTAAATCAAAGTTTCACATGTAAAAAATTGTCTCAAATTCACCGTAATACCGGAATGTTCACCCTCATTTGCTTATCTCATGTAATGAATATCAAAAATGTCAAAAATGTCAAAAAAATATAAAAGGTCGTTGTACAATCAGTAGTTTTTCAGTGCGAAAAAATTTTTTTGTGCGGTGCATTTTTTGTACAGGAATTATTTTCACTTTTTCTATGTGTCATGGAAATTGGGCACCAAACAAATTGGTTCAAAGAGAGTGACAGGAGAAAAATTAAATATTTTATTTTTATTTTCATTTATTTAGATGCTAAGTTAGTTAGGTGGTAATCCAGTTTCCTCTGTCCGCGGACAACTTTATTCGTATAATTTTAGGTTTCTAGTTAACTAATTAGCATTAATTCGGCCTCATCAATAAACTTGTCAAGAGTCAAGATGGCAAATTCCAAAGAGTCGGATCTTGTGCTGTATTACTCTCCTCATTCATTCTACTCACAGAAGGTGACCGTGAAATTAATTTTCATTACCATTATTTATTGTAAAATGACATGTTTCATTATGTGTGTATTCTTATTAGGTTGTCATGTATTTACACGAGAAGAATATTCCATTTCGTACAAAGGTTTGCTGTCACATTCAACATTTATTTCTTTTATTGGATACAACAGTCACAACAGATAAAGTGTAAATACTTAAATGATGGAATATTTTTTTGTATTTCAGTTGGTCAACATCAACACTGGGAGACAATTCACGGATGAATTTCTATCTATGAGTAAGTACACTTGACCTTAAATAAAATGTTAGATGGCCATTAAATGGTGTGAGTTAAAGACAACATGACTATGATTGATGATGACAACAGGTCCAAGGGGTGAAGTTCCTCTCCTGGTCGATCAGAACACTCGTACAATACCGGATTCCATGAAAATTATAAACTACATTGAGGACAATTTTTCAAATGGTACCGTAATAAACAGTGAATACTATACATCTTGTCTAAATATAGTCTAAAATAGATTTACAATGTCGTTGGGATTCGTTTCGTGATGAATTTTATAGGATCTGAAAAGTCTTCAAAATTGGTTCCACGGGATCCAGAGTTAAAATTGAGATGTGAACAACTCAACAATCAAATTCACTCGTTGAAAGTTGAGGCACTTACTTATGGATCAAGTATGAACTCCAATATTTTTACAGAATGACTTTGTTCATAAGGATATTTAAGTTGAAGATTTTGCTATTATTTTGTTTTAATGATTCTAGGCATGTTTTACCATCTGGATTTGGGTATAAATCCAAAATATCCGTACAATACTCCAAAAGCGAGGCAACAAATGCAAGGTAAATATGTTGAAAGATGTGGAAAAGATTTCCTATTATGTTTAATCCCATATGTGTGTCTTTTTAGATGTTGTCACTCATCGTGTTGCGGTCTTGAGAAATGAGATAAAGAAATTTCCTCAACATGCGGATGCATTGAGCCAAAAAGTTCACGAAATTGAGGAGAATACGGTCTTTATGCGTAATCGTAAGTAGTTATCTTCTTCCATATCATTTTAGTATGATTGTATATTTCGGTGACACTAAATAAAATATTTTATTTCGTAGGTGATAAATATGAAAGTCTTTTACTCCAGTTCGAAAAAGTTTTGGACGAGTGTGAAGCTGAACTGTCTACTCATGGTATGATTCTGAAACATAAAGCTCAAATGGTATTTTGACCTAATTTAATAATTTTCGTATTACTTGAAATCTTCACAGATGACCAGACTTGGTGGCTCGTGGCACCAACCATTACAAGTAAGAGTTAGCTATACAAGCAGGGAAAGTGGAATTCTGCCGGTGGATAACTAAAAAAACTTTTTTTCCCCGATTTCTTTTCAGTTGCTGACATAAGTCTTGCCATTCTATTGCATCGCCTTTGGCAACTCGGTGAGAATTGACGAAATTAGTGTCTAGAATTAATATAATATATTTAATTGATTACCGTGTCAATTGTGTGACGTAGTACTTTTGTTAATTTGAATAGGTTTTGAGGAACGAATGTGGAATAAATCCAGGCCAGTACTGTCACTCTACTACCGAAGAATTCAAAAGACTCCGAGTTTCCAGAAGGCAATTTCAATGTCCACAGAATTTAGCATGTCAGAATTCATAAGGACACCACTGGGCATGGGAACAATTGGAATTTTTGGAGTCGCAGCAGTTGCAGCTGGAGGTTATTACTTGTGGAAACACGCAAACGAGGAAGGCTATGGGTTTCTCCATATGTTGGGATTTGGGAAGAAACGTGTACCTGCTCATTTGAGAACCCGGTTTACCCCTCCAACAAGTGTTGGTATCTAAAAGAAAAAGTCTGAAAAAGTTGTCAAAAAACGTGCTCTCCTAGTGGATACTAATATTGCAAGAGGGAGATTCTAGAAAAAAATTGTTTTTGTGTGAAACTGAATGGTGCAATCGTACTGTGATCTGAGACTGTCCAAATTCTTGTATTGTAAATTCGATATGAGTCAATATTATAATATGTAGAGGATCATGTAGCGTCATTCGTAAATTGTCGCTGAATGATCTTAATTCCACAAATCGTCTAAATTTATCATTATAGTATAGAGAGATATTATATGTGATAGTAACAGAAATTTAATGACATTTTAGGATGATGAAAAGAAGCAGCGTTAATAAAACAAAAAACTAATTTCTGTGATGTGATGATATATATAAGATTTAAAAAAATATTTTGTGATACTGAAAGGCTTAATTTCAACTACTTTTTCAGTTTTACACATACTTATATGTAACGGGTAGTAAGTAAGGTCTCACTCATTTATTCGATTTTGTACCTTCAGTTCAAACCTTTTTGACAAACGACAACGGAAACTAAAATAATTTTGGAAATTAGATGATAATATCAATATTAGCCAACCAAGTACAGAATCCATGTACTTTCTTCATCTTATATTATATTACACAAAAAATACTTGTTTGAAATAAGTTATATAAGTACAGAGGTCTCATAACAATACGTGTTGTCACATTCACAACAATGGTAAATCTTACAGATATGTAGTACCAGGGACATTATACTCATATTTGGTATATAGCAATAATTTCGTCTTATAAAATAATGGCAGGTGACAATGACTTGAACATTAAAAATGTTCCACCATTTCAAAAACGATGATAATTTCAAATACATGGTATCTGTGTTTCGGTGAAGTAGTAGTAACATGGATGGATATAAAGGCTAAGGTTAAAACAGTGTGTCAGAAGTTGAGAGACTTTAAGTATAATTCCTGTACATACACAAGTTCATATCCTATACATTGTATATTTACTATTCTATATTATAGAATCTATAATAATGAGCTTTGGTTTAATAATAATTGTATGTAGTTAACAGCTGCTATATAATATAATATCCATATTATACTTTTTTGAGTCCTTATTCTGATGATTGTGGAGATAGATCATCTTTACTTCTCTTCTGTCCAAGGGGATTAAAGGGCATACCCATGAAACTGGGAACATCCGGGTCGGATCTGATTCGATGTTGTTTGACCTGCTGTAAACGGCCACTAGAGAGAATAGTATTACCCGTAGCTTGAGTTGCTTTGTACGAGCTCATACTGGATATACTAGAGTACCGAAATAGACCTACTCCGGGGGGACCAGGATTCAACGAAATATCCCATGTATAAAAACAACCATACAACACGAACCACATTAAAGCGGCAATTAATCCACCAATAACTTTTTCAATCATGGAGTGGAAATAAATGGCAGCTGAAAACAAAGAAAGAAAACAAACAGTTACGAATTTCAACAAAAAATAATTTGCAAGTTATGTAACAATGTCACTTACTGGCAGCAATCATTAAATCCCAAAGAAGTACTAAAAGCGTTAAAAATACTAGTTGAACGTTGGCAACTGTAAAAGGAAAACAAAAATATAAGAAAACTGCACATGGTACAAAATATAATTATTTTGTGAATAGTAGTAAATACCTGTAGCAAACTGGCTGTAATTTTTCTTGACAATATTAAACTCTTCTGGATTGAGATGATTGAGAGGAGTCTCTGCAAAGGAGTCAGTTGGAGGGGCAGTTGCTCGGGATCGATTATGATCCTCATTCCTAATGAAATCTCTGATAGAGTCCCATCCAATAATTGCCTTTGCTTCTTCCGTGATGAGAAGAACACACCACATGAGGAGAAAGGCATGACCTGAGATGTCAAAAGAGGTCCATCTCCCTCCTTTGGATGAACAGGCCTTTTTCCCTCGAATAGAGTACAGTATACCTTCTTGAGCATGACACTGTCCTGTCGCCTCCTCAATAATTCTAAATACATTTGTCCAGACTAACCACACTACTGTGCCAATAAGGAGACGAGTGTAGTGTCGAACAAGTCGCTTCCTGTCTCCACCACAATAAACAGAAGTTGTCAGAAACATAAAAATTCCTACTAGAATCAATGTCCATGCCCAACTGAATTTCACAAAATATTGATTGGGTATATTGGCACTGTCGGCAAAATAAGTTTTTGGAAAAGGAAGATAGTCCGCAACGAGAGAAGCAAAAAATAGTAAAATTGCATATCCAGTCAGTCGAATTCTTGGTGGTAGAAATAACACCCGTTTACATCCATACACAACTACTTTTGTCAATATTTCGGACACTGTGGTGGGTTCCGGTAAGGGTTTGGTTCCTTTTTTCAAAAAAAAGCAAGATAAAAAATTAATAATCTATTAATTTGTGAAAAATGAGACAAGATTATTATACAAAACGTATATAGTTTACTACTGAAAATATTTACAATTGAACCACTTGACCCTAGCCTTAGAGAATCGCACTCGGTGATTCCAATAGACACAAAACTTCCAACAGGAAACACCGTTTTGACCACTTTTTTGACCTCCGAAGGTCAATTAATTAGAATCTTTTTCCCGCGTGCTCGCGACGTCCTTGGCAGCAGAGGGAATACTCAAACATAATTTTGCTGTCATTTAGTAATTTTTCTCTCGCTCGTCATTATTTTTGTTGTCATCTGATCTGTGTCAACTTTGTGGTCGACAACAATTTGACACGGCAAAAAACGAAAAGTCGACAACAGAAAAAGCGACAAGTATCCGCTGTGCCGACAAGGACGAAGAAATTCAAATTATATTCCAGGTCGAAAAAGAGAGTGTTGTGTGTGCTGGATATTTATAATTTTGAGCATCATATTTGAGTGCAATTCAATAAAGGTAGACTCAAGTCTTGCAGCAAGAGGAGCGTTAGCGACTCTTGTTAAAATATTATAATTACTACCTTTAGCTGTGGCTCTCGTCACGTCTTGAAATTGTCGAAATTTCATTTGAGCTGGAGCTGTTGGACCGGACACTGTAAGTTTAAAAAATCATTAGCACATATCACATTTAAAACAGTTGCTGTTATCAAATTATTTGTTTTCCGTACTTGAAGCACCCAGTGGTCTTTTTTTGGTTCCCATCTTGTATATATTAATTTGTTGATTCTTGTGTTATTCCAGATAGTCAGTTCCAACATTGATTGTCTTTAAAAATTCTCATTTCGTCCAAAGGACCGCTCTGGTCAAAATTGTAAGTAAATACCAAATAAAATTACCACACAGATAGTACACTTGTTGCGTAATAAACTATTAATTAATAAATTTAGATAATTATCGTAGATTGTCCATTCCATACCTGTGAAAATGACAAAGTTGTTTCGCAATTAAACTGAAAAAAGAATGATTTCGACAGAAAATTCCCTGGCTTTTGTGGCTTGATAGACCAGTAAGGGAATAGATGGACTCAGACTGCACTCCCAAGCGAAAACTCTGTTCGCCCGTTTGGGATATAGAGTCTCTGTGTTGTGGAATTGGGTGTTTTCCTTCAGTCTCAGTCTACGATCAAGTCAGGACAGACTCTGGGTTTTTCAATCAAAATCAACTAATGGACAGTGTCTTTAGGAGGATTCTGTGTTTTCCAATGGGTGAGTAAAGTATTTTCTAGCCTAGGACAGGTAACAGACTGATTTAATTCAAAATCCTAATTATTGTTATTTTGTTGCAGACGGAAGAATTCTTCAGCTACTGACTCCAAATTTCCGATAATTTTAGAGACGGATCTCTAATCTTAGACAAGAATTAGTTTTCACCTTTGCTGTCTATTTACTCTCAATTAGTATCAAGACTTTACTCTGGACAACAAACATCAAACAAAAAAAGAGTGCACGAGTGTGTGGAAGAAAGAGTTTGTTTTATTATTAAATTTGCAAAAGTAGAAAAGAAAGTGTACAAGTATGCCGGAAGCGAAAGGGAAAGAGAATATTGTCCCATCGTCACCAAAAGGACGAAATATTCCAGAGAATGGAGATGCTTCTCCAAGTTATCCTGGTTCTCCGTCAACAAATGGAACCGGTAAAAATGCCAAGAGAATCAAAGGAAAGATGATTTTAGCAAGAGTTCATCTACTTGATGGAACCGAATGGGATTGTCCAATTGATGTGAGTTTTCTTTTTTCTCTAATTTCCTATTATTATGATTATTAGATAGACAATCATCATACCTACTTAACTTTACCTTGTTTACGAGTCCATTGGTTTTTCAAATCATTAGTTTGAGAGTTGTCAAATATTTAAATTAAGTATTTGAAACTCCACATTCCATTTCATTAAAAAAATCAACCTTTGTCATACTACTAACATATTATGTACATATACTTTAGTTATATGTACTTATATATCCCAAAGCGTTGTATCTGTTAAATACTTGTATGTAAAGTAAACAACTATGATAGTGAGTGGAGTCATCTTCAAAAATAATAATATAGACTGGCACTTTTTTTATGCGTGTTTGTATCCATCAGTCGACTCACGTATATATATAGAAGTCTGTGGACGAGTCATTGGCTCAGGACAACGCTTCTGTATTTTTATTTCTATGCGGAAACAACATTATGTCATTTTCCCAGGTAGGTATGTGTCTGGGGTACAATACTAGAGCATGACATTGTGTTGTTGTGTGTGTATTTTTAGCCTTGTTTCCAAATGATAGCAATAACACACACAACTCAATTTTAAATCATCATCATCACAATAATTTTTATTTATTAATGACTTGCGTTCCATACTGTACACCACAATTCAATTTATACATCTGTGTTATGTTATCACAAAATACCAGATAAAGGACTGTTCAATTGTTTGGCTCCAGTCCCCCTTCTGTAATCTCACTACATACATAAGTACCAAGAGTACATTCCTCTCCACAGTAGTTTTACTAGCCATAATAACCACTTGTCAAATGCTTTTTTTTTTTAAAAAAAAGCTTGTTTATATTCTGTCAACCAAGTTAATGTGAGTAGGTACATGAAAACTATAAATACTTGGAATGATTTTCAAATGACGAATCTCGTAATGTGTAGTATTTTATTTATATCATATTGGCAGAGCTTACAATTTGTTTTGTTTTTTTGTAGAGATAATAGTTAGAAGAGGATATGACTAAATTTTAATGTTTATGGTTTTAAATTTCATTACATATATTGTTTTGACACAGGAAAATGTACCAAGCCAAACTAATAGAGCTCATAATATGATATTATGCAATTTTGTTCTCTCTCTCTCTCTAAATACTAAGGAGGATCATGATTTTAGGCGGATCAAAAAGACTTTTTTTCCCCAGAAATGTACATGATACATTTACCACATGAGTGTATAGTATGAACAACTTGTTGTTGTTGAATTCATTCATCGTAGCCGAATCAAAGGATACAGAAGAAGAGTAGGATGGACAACTGTTGAAAGGGTTTTTTTTTCAAATCTGCTTTTCATCATTTGTATTATTTTTCGCTTCATTTATTTTAAATTGTACAGAGCGTCAAAATCTCTCATAATAAATATTTTATATATTATGGGTGTTGTTGATGGATGAACGCACGGATGAACATGAATTGAACAATTAGATAGTAATTTAATAGTGTGTAATATTCGCATCATGTAGCCCAGAATACACACAAACACAACACACATGGATGGAGAGAGATAGGATATTTACTCTTTCATGTTGTATCGTCCTCGTCGATAGCTATGGAATGTTCAAAGCCCTTCAACTGCAAATTATGACGACGACGACGACTAATGTGCATAATTCATAGGGCTTTATAGCATGACCTGCTTCTTCTCCTTGGTCGTTTGTAAAGAGTGCAAGAGTGATTAAATATCTTGTACAAATAATTTGTTTGCACGTTTGGGCACAGTCCTTCTGCCTCCCTCTCACAAACACATAGCACGCTTTAATCAACTGTCAATAAGACTCTTTATTTATGATTAGATTATTGATAAAATATTAGCTGGGTACACATTTTTTGCACTATTTGTATAAAACAAGGTGTGTATTGTCATCTCTTTAAATAATTCAACTTCTTTGTGTACGGTTTCATTAATTTCAATTACTCAATTAAAATTTTGACTCAATAAATTTACAATTTGTATTCGTACTATTGTAGTCTAATACAGACGAGGACAAAAAGAAAAATATACAGGGGTGGAGTTTTTGAGCACAAATTAAATCCTTGTTTGTGCCTGATTGATTGTTTAACTAGGCTGGAAATTAGTTGGAAATGTAAAAACTTGTTTTTTCCCCTTCACATTTGGTTGGTTGGTTTCGTGCCGGGAAGCTATCAACTACAGATACCACCCATATATAAAAATAAATATACAGTACATAGTATGTAGTATAAAATGAAGTATTTTGTGGGGTCCTCTTAAACTTTTTTCCCCCTCTTCTCCCAAGGTTTCAGTTACATTATGCGTGTGTGTGTGGGGATGAGCTCCTGCAAATTTAACGCACATTACTGAATGATGCATCTATTTTTGGTCAATTTGACTCAAATCGTTTTTGCCATTAAGATGTGGAAGAGAAGGAGGGTGAGAGATAGAAATGGAAATAAAACAAGCATGGAAAGAGGTGTTTTGAGTTTTCGGGCACCCCAAAAAAAAGCCATGTGTGGCTTTTCCAACTGTGAGTCCTCAAATTCTTTTCCCGTTCAAATCCTGTACATATATACACTACATGTAGTAGGGGCTATGACTTGGGGTACATGAAAATCATGTTCAGGAGCTCAAATGTTATAATAACACAATTTGTAACCAACTATATTATTACACGTAATACCTATACTAACTTTACATTATGCATACAACTCTCCTTGGTTTTATAGATATTACAAAAGTTAGTGGTTGAAATTAAGACCAAAACTTTCATGATTGCTTAATATTTTATGAGTTGAAGAATGTAAAAATTTTAGGCTCGAGAAAGAAGTGTAGCCCCCTGATTCATATATTGTTGCTTCTCTCAAAATACCTAGGAGGAGAAAGAGGAGGACGCATTTTTAATTTTGTGGCCCCACCTCTTTGACTTGTAATATGATTATTATGATATAATGTGTACAGCACAGACATGAGACAGATATAGGATAGAGGGAGAAGGAAAAGTTGCTCATTTGTAACTTTGATGATGTCTATTTTGTCTCAGTTTTTCTCATCCATATAATGTTCTCCAATGTTTACAGGATTAGTGTTCACACAGGGAAAGTGGTTTGCTGATGGAATGTGTCGTGTATGGCGAGTAGAGGACAACAAGACGTACTTACTCTGTTGGAAGTTAATAAGTGTCTGATGTGCAAAAAATGACGGCCTCGCTCATTTCTCTTGTAGTAGTAGTAGGGAATGACGGAATGAGGGAGGGAGAGAAAGGAGAGAGATTAAATAAATTATTATTGTGTGGTTACTAGTTGCTCTCTCTCTCTCTCTCTCTCGTCGTGTGTGCATCTGTTCACGCACTCACTCAGCGTTGGCTTCTAAATTAGCTGTGGTTCATATGAGAGAACAGATTTAGTGTCGTGTAATATTATGCATGTTTTTTGTATGTGTGTACACCACAACCATGAAACAGAGAGAATAGAAAAGTCAAAAGAGGGAGAGAGAGGGAAAGCCATGTTAGTCAGTTACAGTATTCGAGTAGAATATTAGGAAGTCTGGGGTGCTCCACTTGAGATGTTGAATTGAATGGGCGTCAAACTCTCAACTGATGAATGATGGTTTCTTTTTATAGCGAATAGGATAGAATTTTATATTACAGTGTGTCCTGGAACACCGTCGTCGTCATTTCTTTTGTGACTGTCTATTTGTGAATATGTGTGTTCTGTTCACCGCCGACAAACCTCATCTCAGCTTCTTGAAGACGTTTTAGAAATATTGACACCAAGTTGAAAAATCCGAGTATGACATATTAAAAGAACGCCAAATTTTTTTTCCCTACAAAGCCTACTACTTCATTTTAATAACTTCCTTTCTGCTAAATGCAACATGTTATTTTACAAGTCAAAGATGAATAAACTTTGTCTAAAGCTCACTTTGTAACTTTGAGAGCCCACACAATTTTCACTCTGTTCGAACGAGTGTAAAGTAGTACAAGAAGCAGTTTGCTTCGTAGCCAAAAATCCTTAAATCTACAGTTGTTTGTTTTCGTCGTTCTTTACACGTTTCTGTCCTACTGATAAGGACAAGAGTAAATCGATAAAAGTCAATTCCGTCAATTAAGGCGGGTGTAATGGGATGCGGAGGGTTGAATTAACTAATTCCACCTATAATTTACCCTCTTGACTGGTCCACTGGTACGCTGTGATGTTTATTTGTAGTTTCGGTGTCGTAGATTCCAGTGTGTGTGCTGATTTTCGTTTTGCTGTTACTGGGTAATCCAGATTTTCCCCAAGACAGATGCTGCTGCATCTTTTACTTTTTGAGGTCAAGGGTCAGAGTTGCGTCGACGCAAAGTATCAATTTAAACAAAACATAATTTTTTATGTTTGAAGTATCGTGGTAAAGGGTAGAGAAAAGGAATTTTTTATTGAAGTAAAATATTTGATTCTGCAGATTTTTGGTGTAAGGAAGCCGTTCAATAGTCTTTGTGAAAGTCTAATGTGTAATAATTCTACTGGAAACATAATTTTATTAAACTGTCTATTCGATCCCTTATAGAAAGTTTTGTATATTTTATGTGATTGTGTTGAGAGACAATGTATTATGAAATTATACTTGAAAGAAAGAGGAATTGAAACATTTTAGTATTGTTCCTTGATCATAATCCGTAATTATTTTTGTGAAGAATGGAGGTCGAATTGAAATGTCTTTTTGTTGGAGTTTAGTAGCGAATCAACCCTAGGGGTCCGCAACCCAAGTTCAAGACGATAGAATTTTACGAGTTTCGAAGAAATGTAAACATTAAAAAAAATTCAGTCAAAGGAGTAATTGAACAATCGAGTTCAATAGCTAGAGAATATATATATACCATGTACAGTGTAACTGTAATGGTAACAGAAAAAATATATCATAGCATCAAGTTTATTGATTCATCAAGCCAAGGTCCAGTGTGCTGAGTGTAGAAAATACAGGGTAGGGAATTTATGGCTAGTTTATTATTATTTGAACCAACTTTTTTCTTTTTATTGACTGAAGAAACTGCTGGTGAAAGTAAGGGCAAGCTGCAAGAAGTGTGTGCACTATTTGGTGGTGAGACTTGGAGTCAGGGAGAGAGAAAGACCTTCCTACAATTTTAACTAGTAGTACCACATACCGGCTACTACTTTTTTTATAGATGCATACATGGTATTATAATACTGTCTGTATCGTAATATGTATAAAAACATTTAAGTATAATGCTGTTACTCTGCGGCTTTGAAACTTGTGGATGGGCAAGGCGATGGGAAGGAGAAGGAAATTATTTCTATTTTGAATAGACGATATTATCGATTTTCACCCGTTGCAAGCTTCTTGGTATGTGCACTCAGCTTTTGTTGTGTGTGTGCATAGTCATCGTAGTAGTACGGGTTTTCCGTATGACCGTTCAAACGGACGGTGACGAAGGCGATGACCCACTCGCTTCCTGAACAAACACTGCCCATATACCCGTATTTTATTTGCCATGTGTAATCCGAATACGTTCATATTGTACATGTAACATTATATAGACATTCCTAATTAAGAAAATTCCGTCAATGAACTAACTGGGCTCGAAATGTTGATGGTGAAATGATAAAAAGCGTTTTCGCTGAATGTGAACACGAATATGCCATGTCAGCCATGAACTATTAACTCTCTCATCCTCTTCCTCCCTTCCATTTAACATTTCAACGACGACCGGGAATTTTATGGTACTCTTGGGACAAGTATAATGATTTTTCCGGTTTGGAGAAAGTCATATTGAAAGGAACAACTCATCTTTTTGAGGATGTAAGGGTTTCTTATAGTTTTATCTAGTGATAAAGTGCGTATACTATGTACGACACGCACACACAAAGAGTATGCAACTACGGGTATTCCAGATCATGTTTCAGACATGTGTCGGCATGCACTGCCTTAACTATACTATACAGACTGTGTATTGATACACAGCATAGACTGCTATTAGCAGCGTGTTTGCGTATGGACGTACTTATTGAAAGTTGACGAAGACTTACTACTTGAAATCAGAGATGAGATAAGGAATAAAACTATTTCTTGACTTTGACAGGAGCTCTCTGTATATCCTCTGTCTGTCTCAAAAAATTTGTGATTTCTTTTGGAATGTTGAAAAGGAAGGGAGAAAAGGGTTTGTCAACTCTGTAAAAACCTTAGGTATACATTCTTTCAGGCAGACTGTAGTTTAAAACAGTACATGGAATAATTCCTTTTAAGTCCCAGTTCTGTGTCCCCTGCTAAAGACAGTCAGGAGGGGGGATAATTTGGATCTGTGATAAATGGAATTTATGCAAATGTACAGTCTGGAAGAGTTTGGAAAGTTACAAAAGTGTTTCGGAACTTCTTTGAATAATATTTTGATCGATTTAGTGATTAGCTACAAATACATAATAAATATGTTTTTATGTTTTATTAATGCTATGTTTAATGTCGTTGAACGTTTATGTGTGTGGATAAAATATTTTTCTTGAAAGTAAAAAGAAATTACAATGTTCTTCCATTGAGAAGAATACATTCACAATGACATTCCTGTCATAATATTTTTTTGAGATTTGAGAAGCTACTTGAATATTGTCTACATTTTTGAGATTTTCTAATGGGATGACTGTCCTGACATATTTCACGGGGGCATCAATAATACCCTTAGAGTTAACCCTTTTATAGAATGGTAGATAGATAGTTTTTCTCAAAGAAAATCTTTTTCTACAAGACATCTTTAGTAGAAGAAAAAAATTGATTAAAATGCTGCCTCATATTTTGTTGCTGGAGGAAGAGGAGACTGTCTGTTCTAGGTCTGAAAAGGGTTTAACATGATGTCTTCATGTTTATATGTTTGTGTATTGGTTCCTTCACCCATCTTGTCTTATTCAAATTTTATTTTATTTCTGGTTTGGATCAATATTTTGGTTGTGTACAGTTACTACAGACAGTGCGAGAGTGTGACTAAGCACTAAGCATGGAAATGCAAAAGGTTTGACTCATACATGCTCTTTATACACTGTGGGCTTTGACTCAAACTTGGCGTGATTATTTTTACTCAAATGCATCTAGTTTTTTCTACTACTTAGATAAGAGGAAAATAACTGATGGTATTTACTTGTATTCATAATAGCTTTCATAGCTACTTGAATATTATATAGCTAAAGTATGTTACAGTTGATGGACTCTTAATACATTTGTAGTAGGCCCATCATACATGGTTCATGAAAGAAAATGTGATAGTAAATGCAAATGAAGAGATTACTTTATGTTGTTGTTTTTTTTATGTAAATACAGAGGAAGGCAAAGGGGCAGGAGCTACTTGACAAAGTGTGTGAATTCATAAATCTACTCGAGAAAGATTACTTTGGGCTAAATTTCAAAGACCGCCATGACTATACCGTATGGGTTGAGAATGATAAAAGGATTTCCAAGCAACTCAAAAGTAAGTTGTACTCCTTGTTCACATTTTTATTTCTTTATTTTATTTTGAAATTAAAAGTCTTTCGGTATTTGAATGCCTCTCTTCAGATGCATTATTATGATGATGATGAGGCCTGAGTAAATACATGTAGTTGATAGTTGAAAAAGTGAATGCAATTGAATGGTCTGGTGGTTTTTCTTTTTATAGATGATCCTTGGGAAGTTTACTTTCAATGGTGAGTTTTCATTAAAATTGAAATTGTCTACGACAAAAACGAATATTTCCAAGAAAAGTCTACCAATTTAATAAATTGAATTTATACTGATCAATATTTTTCTTCTTCTTAATAGCAAATTTTATCCACCTGAACCGGCTCAGCTCCATGAAGACATTACGCGATATAACCTTTGTCTCCAAGTTCGTAATGACATCCTTGTTGAGAAGTACGTTTTCATTATTATTAATACATTTTTAACTAAATGTGTAGTATCACTTTTTCGATATGTACTGAACCTATTATTTTTCTCTGCAGGTTGCCATGTTCATTTGTGACCCACGCATTGTTGGGCTCTTACCTTGTTCAGTCCGAGATGGGTGACTATGATTCGGAAGAACATGGGAGAGAATACCTCAGAGACTTTAGATTTGCCCCTCAACAGACACCAGAGCTCGAGACTAAAGTAATGGAGCTTCATAAAACCCACAAGTGAGTTATTTTTGATTATAAAACGTACGTGTGTGAATTTACATTTATGGAATCATCATTACTAATTCTTTTGTCATCATTTTTAAAAGGGGTCAAACACCAGCCGAAGCAGAGCTCAATTTCCGTGAGTTTATTATGCACTCTTTAAAGTTTATGACATTTAGAGACTTTATCTAGTAAAGTTGACTGCTTCATTGCGTATACCATGTATTTTTAATTTATTTATTTCAGTGGAAAATGCCAAGAAGTTGGCCATGTATGGTGTGGATCTCCATCCAGCCAAAGATTCTGAGGGACTTGATATTAAACTTGGGGTGTGTTCGCAGGGCCTTTTGGTGTATAGAGATAGGTATAAAACTTTATTCTTTACGTCAATTTTTAACTTTTAAAACTAGTTTAAAAGAAGGGGAAAAGTTTTTATGGCACTTTCCCAGGCAGAGAACTGACATGCGTTTTGATTAAAGTTCAATCATTGATTCATTTGATTGACATGAAAATAAAATACATCAATCAACTATTTAATTGTTGTAATGTTTCGACTCTTATAAAGGTTGCGGATAAATCGGTTTGCGTGGCCTAAAATATTGAAAATATCTTACAAACGGGTAAGTTTTTTAAAAGAAAAAAAGTTTTGAAATGAAATTACTTTTTTTTTTGCAAACATTTTGTTTCGACAAAGAAAATCAATTTCAAAATTATTTTGAC
>WJFB01002979.1:0-15470 GCA_009870185.1 Pygmarrhopalites habei
CAGAGATTTTGTTCGCATAGACAAGTGGTTTATTCAGCCCTGTGACGAGAACCAAAGTTCTCTAATGCAACTCTCGTTTTCATTTGCATTTTTTCTGCATGGTGAAAGTACCGTGTGTATGAGTGTTGATGTAAGACAACATCCAGCTATCCGAAGAATCAATAAACATCACCTTATAACTAGCCAGAGTCAAAATGTGCCAGTTATCCTTGCTCCTCATGGTCTTGCTGGCTCTTTGACCGGCGTTGGTAAGTACAATTTTGTTTTATTTCTTAAAAAAGATACGTGGTAAAATAATTATATTTTAATGTCTATACATTTTGTGTCAAAAAGAATTTTTTTAGTACATAATAGAGTTCATTAATATACCAAAATAGAAAATGTTAGTATCATGAAAAACAATATAGAGACGTAGTTTTGTAAATTAAGAATTACTTGAATTAATTCTCATTTGGGTAACTATTTTTTTACGTTACAGGATGCAAAATGAATGAACCAGGGACAAATAAAATTTTGGAAGAGTGGAAACATTTTTATCCTGTTGAAGCTGCCCTCAAGTCTCCTCTGTACGACACAACAGCACCTCATTCATCACCACACGCAGCACCTCCACCTCCTCAAAATTCGTCAACGACCCCGACAACATCTACTACCCCGTCATCATTATCCAGTATTCCAATTCCACCAGGTAAAGGATTTTATTTTTTTTTAAAATTGCAGTATCATACATTCGATATTGATTAGATCTTTCAGTCATTATCATTGTATAGACAATATTATGATTTCTTTTCCTTTCTAAAGTTTACACTCTGAACCCAATCCGTGTGAAATTAATGCATTATTATACTTTTAAAAATTACAGTTGTAGAAGTCAGAGTTGGTGGTGTCCTCATGCGCTACCCTTCGTGCTATGTCCTCTGTACAGACTATGATGAGCCCCCACGTCCCGATTTATCTTACCCACCTGGTTACAACAATAATAATACAGCGGTTGCTCCAAAAAGTCGTGTATCAGCTGTTTCTGACTCTGAGTCTGCAGCCTGTGCCCCTGGACCATCACCAGGAAAACCTCAAGGCTCACAAGCATGTCCTCAAGAGGTATTAAAGAGATTCACAATTTCTTTTCTTTTTACATGATTATTATTTTTTTGTGAAAATTACAAAATTAAAATGTCATGGTTGTAATGATAGTTGGAACGTGTGGAGGGAATTCTTCCTGAAAGAGTTTGGCAAGAGTGTATATTAAGCTCATCGAAAGGAAGTTCTGAGCAAGCAATTTATTACAACAACAATTCTTGTACAAGTTCAACAACAATGTCCTCATCATCGTCATCTGCTCCTGGAACACCCATAAATAATCCTGATTTAGTTGGTCAATGGGATTTTACAGATCCTACGAAAAAGTTGATTTGCACCTGTTGTAATCGTTCATCTTCTACTGGAGCAAGAGGGAATCACAGTCTCAGTAATAATCACTCATCATCAAGTAACAACAATAATAACAATAGTAGTGGAATGCCGGGTACTCCGCTTGGCCAATCGTACAAAGATAAAGGAATTCATCAAGGGCCAACACCAAAAGGAGGAGGAGATGGTGACTTTGGAGATGGTCTTGGAGCTTCTCCAGCTTCAATTGCTCCTTCACCACTGGCAACTCCAAGATCATCACAACCAGCATCTGTTCCACAACAAGAACCGCCAATGCCCACTCTTAGTCCGCAGCCAATCATGGGACCTGCTGCTACGCCTGACAATGTTGCTCCAAAATCAGTTTCATCTCTATCAAACCAGCAGAATGAGGTTTTCTCTCCACTGGTTGGAAATAGTGGTGGTTTTGATGGTGCTAAGACGGAATCAGTGGAACAACAACAAAATATATCCAATTGTGGCAACATTAAAACTGAGATACAATTCCAGAGTCCATCGACAAATGGAGTCAATAGTAATAATAATAATACTAATGGTAACTCGGCTGTCAGTGTGACAAACAACACTGAGGTAGTTCATACACATCAGACAAATTATGTAATAAATAAAGGAATGTTAAGAAGACCTGTTCTACCCAGTAAAGAATATGAGCAACTATTGGCCGACGAAGATTGTACGCAACCATCAGACATCATCTACGATTACTCTGCGATGCAAGGTAAAAATTTTTACAATTATGTGCTACGTACTTACTTATAAGCTTTTCCTATAATATCGTTCAGAGTGTGACTTTTACACACGCACACAAGGTGAATAAGAATCCTGTCTAACTGCTGTGTAATTTTTTTTCATTCAACAGCTTGGTTAAATCATCCAGTGAAACGTATGAAGACCAATGATGGTCTAGCAAAAACTACAATGTATAATTGGGGTTTGGGTATGAAAGATATTCCATCTAGTGTATGTTTAAATGGACCACAAGAGAGGCCTCATTTAGGAAAGCGACCAAATGATCCTTATGAATTTGATGATGATCACCATCAGCATCAAAATCCAGTGAATATGGACATTTTGAAAAGAAAAGAAGCGATGAAACTCATGGAACCCGGAGACATGATCAATGGTAGCAAGGCAGGAGCAAGAAACTTATTTACAAATGAAGGTATTCAACCATCAATACGTGATTTAGAGCAGAGTAAGTCCTAAAAACATTACTAAATTTTATTTGGTGTAATATACAAAGGTCTAAGAATATGGACACATTGATTGAGACACAAAAGAAATCCACAGGATATCAAACAGATTATAAAATTTTAAATATCTATTATTAGATCATCTATATAAAGAACATTTTGTCCATTGTTATAGACATAATTATAATATTAACAATAACAATTGATTAATATTCAACTCAAAATATGTAGCTAATTTAGTGAGGCAGAATTTTTAATTTCCTACGTCCAACAATGTACCATTTTGTTCTCGTATCTTCGTAGTAAATACTTCAAAATTTAAGAAAGAATTACACCAATTGTGATTCCTTCTGAAATTGTTAACATGTATGCTATAAACTCATTAAACTGTTTATTCTTCCACAATGTAACTAAAATCATTGCAATGTTTTATCTATCCCTTAGTTTTTGACAATTCGGATACATCCAGTGATGAAACGTTTCAAGTCCCAACACCAGGTACATCTCTTGTTACTTTTAAATCATGTTTTATCCATGAGGACAAGTCATGTACTTTTTTAAACATTTACTAATGTCAACTTTTAACGTTATTCTTAATTACACTAGGATCAGGATCAAATGCTGATTCAATCACTCAGCAACATTTAGCACCTGAATATTCAAACGCCTCATCGTGCTCTCCAACAACGGACATGTCCGTAAAATCCAAACCTCCTGGATTGAGTACCCTTAAGTAACTAAATTTTCATATTCTCCTATTTCTTTCTTCATTCTTATTTTTCATTTCTCTTTGAAGAATAAAAAGAAATTTCAATGAGATGTCAAAAAAGCTAACCTTATAATAACAAATTTAAATTCACTAGGTCTGAAGAACTCTCAAAAATGTTCCCTACCCCGCCTTGTAAGAGAAACCATTAATTTTTTTATTAAAATATCCAGTCTGAACACATTGTATATAATTAATAGTTTTATACAAAAACTGAAATGTCATGCATTTTGTTCAATGTTATTAATTTTTCCTTCTAGCTCATGAACATAATCCCATTTCGTCTCCATGTGGTGTGCAGCCCGATACTCCGTCAGGAATGGAAGGATTGGCAGATCACTGTTTACGAAGGCAAGATAATTATCCAGGTAGTCCCCCTGATGACCCAATGGATATCAAATTGGACCCCAGTGCTCTTTTTATGAGAAGAGGAGAGGGACAGCAACATACTCGGATGCATTCTCATGACTGGTCATTTGTATACAAAACCAGGTTAGTTTTATCACTGATAAATTGTCATCAATCAATAATTCATAATTAAGTATGTACAGAAATTTTTTTTACAATAATACATTTTTCCTGCAAGATACTGGAAATGATAACTAATCACACCCATTCGATTTTTCACAAAATTTGAAACCAATTTTTCTCTCTTTTTTCATGAAACATGTAGCAGTGTGTACAAGATGCACGGATCATCAAAATATGCACCGTTACCAATTTTACCCAGCCAACAACTTCCACCCTTAAATATTCCTGTTAGTTTTACGTATACTCCTTCGTGGCAGTTTAGTAGCAATAATAATAATAACAACACACCTCAACAGCAGCAGCAACAACAACAAAATCAACAGAATCCACCACCAACTAGCATGGCCAACATCACAACTACTATAAGCACCTCATCATCCATTCATCATCATCAGCCACATCCAAATGTTTGTATGGGACCCACAATCCCTGGACAACTTCATTTACGACCTGGTCTTTCACCTATTTCACCGATAAGAGGTAATAAATTATGAAACTACAACCGATATGCATCAAATTAAATCTATTACATAGTTGTAAAATATTTTCATGTTGAAATAATTTTCCCTCACCAGGTCCGGCATCAGATCTTGGTAGCCCGCCATCAAATGTATACATGAGACATGCCCATGGGCCACCATCCCACCATGGACCTCAACCAGGACATCACCATATGTATGGATCACGTGGACCAGAGGCTCATGCTCTTGTAGTTAATCTCTCACTCTCCGATTCTGTGATTAATCTTTTTCGTGATCACAACTTCGACAGGTTAGTTGTTGTTCAGACTATTATTAGTGCTTATGTTGTTCTCTATACTATGGATGGCAAATACTATATCAACCTCATTGAATGATATTTAACATTTATTCTGACTGCTTACTTAGTTGCACAATGTGCGTTTGTAATGCTGGAGCTAAAGTTGTGGGTAATATCCGTGGGTAAGTTATTTTTCAAAATGTATGAATGTACACGTTTAGCTATACAATCATTTTTTTAAGCAAATAAAATGATTCATATGACTATTTTAGCTCTGAAGTTGGAATTTATATTCCTGATCCAAATCCAGAAGAAGATCATGTACGATGTAATTGTGGCTTTAGTGCTAGTGTTAACAGAAGGTGCGTCCGGTTTGAGTATATCTTTTAACTTTAAACTCTCATGTAACCGTGTCACAAGTGATACATTATTGATTATTATTTAATAGGTTGGCACATCGAGCTGGACTATTTTATGAAGATGAATTTGAAATAGCAACAGCTGCCTTTGCTGGTGCAGGTGAGACATTTTTGCTTAATTTATTTGTAAATGTAAGAAATATTCTAGTTCCAACAATCGCGAAACACATGTAATTACAATAGAAGGAAGTAGTATATGCGTCTACAAATATTATCGTCATTACTATGTACCACCAGCTATCCCACAAGACGAATGGTACGAAAGGAAGAAACCCTCATTTCTACTCATGGATCCAAAATATCCTAATATGGCTTCATTGGCTGCTGATAAAGGTAAATATTTATTTTCAAATGACTACCTGTTCTTGATTTCAAACGAACTAATTGTATTAGCATCGTCAGTTATAAAAGTAATAACAATATAGAATAATATAACACTGCATCGGATACTGGTTATGTACTTAATTGTGTATTAACTTTGTGACTTTTCATTATCTTTATCTTGATCAAACTTTTTGTTTACAGATGCAGTCGTTGCATCGTCAGTTGTCGACAATGTTCCTCCTTATTTACTGGAAATGTTACGGGAACAATGTCTTCTTTTATTCGGCAATACTGCAGCGTCTCGTTTTACTGGAGAAGTGATAAATCATAAGTGAGTTACTACTTTCTCACTTTGCTATAACAAACTATTTTAAAAGTTTATGATTCCTATACCTTTTGAACAAATCCAATTTGTTTGTCTTCAAAATATTTACTAATTTATATTATTATTATCCCGACAGATTTATGGAACGGATGTACAATTACTTGGACTACTTAGATGGAAATAGAGCTGCTCGTAAGGAAATCAATATGCTTTAAAATTTTCTAATACTTCAAAAAGTATAATCTCATAACTAATATCATTAATTTTTTCATAATTCTTAGGTACAGCATTAGAACATGGAAGGACTGTCATGTTGGAGGCCCGAAGTGGATTCCCCAGAATGCCGGAAGATACATTTCCACTCAAAGTCGCTCTAAACTTTATGCACAAATGGTCGTACCTTTGGGGTCGTGGACCCCACTCCAGTCGAGTAAGATTTTTTTTGTTTGACATTCTTCTCTCAGATTATCAATAATAATTTCTCAAATGATGACTACATAGTTCAGCAGATTATGATGAAGACTTGTATGTTTTATTTGTCTTTCGCTCCTATCTGAAGAGTCTTGAAAAAAGAAAATTTATTCTTTTCACCCAATATTTGTCTTGAAAATTCGTGATTACTTATATATGAAATTTTTTCCTCATTAAAGGATGTAATGCAAGTAATGAGAACACTGCATCCACTTTTACAAGATGCCGTGCATACCAAAGCATGGGATGCTCAGTACACCGTTTCTGGCCCATTAACATGGAGACAATTTCATCGTCTAGCTGGGAGAGGTACGGATGACCGTTGTGAGCCCCAGCCAATTCCCTCTATTCTAATAGGCTCTGAGAAAGATTTTGTAGCGCTCAGTCCGTTGTCAATCAAATTTTGGGAGAAACTACTTTTGGAACCATACTCATATCCACGTGATGTAGCGTATATCGTCGTCGCACCGGGTAAGTGAAATTCACATGAAGAGTATATAAATTCAAGACTAATTTTGATTTATTCAAAGAATGAATCAAAATAACATGTAAAAAATCAGTTCATTAGTACAATGTAAAGAGAATATGATGACCATTTCTATATTTACAGATGCAGATTATATTCTTCTCAAAGTCCGCACATTCTTTCGCGAATTATCTGCTGTTTACGAGGTAAGATTTAACTATATTACAAAATACGCAGTATCGTATAGGGGTGTGTATACATTTTGTACTCTTGTGTGTATGTAGACATGTCAATTGGGAAGGCATTGTCCGATCTCCAAAGGTAATTTGAAATACTTATTAAAAATTAAAGTATTAAGAATAGAAATTCAGACCATTTTTTTGCTACTCTGAAACTGCAACCTTCTTGTGCAGTATTATAGTACTAAGCTAGACATGAGAGTTTATCAAAAGTACTGTTTACAATTTAATACAACTATGTTTAATAATAAATCTCATAAATATAATTTTTTTTAAATTCCCAAAGTACTTCGTGATGGTATTCTACGAGTTGGAAGGAGTGCAGCGACTAAACTTGCGGCAGAGCCTGTTGACGAGTGGTTTACTATGCTCCCTGACATTCCTATGTCTTCTACTCTAAGGCTTTATGCCCAGGTAATGATATGGTCTTTATTGGTTTATTAAAATGTCAGAGTCCAGAAATAAACTTTGTATCACTTCTAATTAATTTATCTCTGTGTCAATTAGGTTTGCAGGCATTATTTGGCGCCGCAATTGGCGACAATCTCATTAGATCAAAGCTTATTAGACTCATCTAGCAGCAGCTCAACCTCGTCTCAGGTTCCACGTCCACCACCACAAGAAAGACCAACTCCTTCACCAAAAATGCCTCCGCCTCACAGTTCAGACCCAACTGCCACAAATTCAACCTCCTCTTCGTCACAAGGCCCAGCTACACCAAAGAATGAAGGTAATTCGCTTGTGTGACAACAAACTTGGCTATGTTAATAATATTCTCTCTTCAAGACACTAGACCTTCAAGTATATTTAATCGTTACATGGTTATAATTACACAGAGTCGGAATATAGTTCAAAAGAAGGACCTTCACAAGAGACTGTTGACGAAGATGAACGAGATCCTCCAGCACTTGTTGTTTATTTAGTCGAGCCATTTGGTTTTGGGTCAGATAACAAGGATCTGCACCGGTCAGTTTTTATTTTCTCTTGGACAATATTGCAGTCATATCTTATGATTTTATGAAATAATTGTGGAAGGGATGACTAAGGAAAGAAACTACTCCTTTGTAGATGAGACTAATGTTAAGGGTTTTTTTTGTTAAAAAATAGAATGGCGAACCTTGGTCTTCTTCGGTGTTTTGCTTCAATGCTGAATTTCTTGCCAGAACATATCAAGAACAATATAACATTGCAGGTATGTGCAATGTAATATTATTAAGGTTCCCAATTGTGAAATGAAAATGACGTGGGCAAATTAAATATTAAATTCAACCTTTTCCTCTTTCTTTAGGTGATATCACTGGAAGACATTATGAACCTTGGAAATAGTTCTTTTGACAGCCGATTCAAAAATGATCAGCTGCGATCATTATCACTGACAATCTACTCACAATGTCGAAGGCTATTGGTCCATCAAAATACAGTGAAATCGTTAACGGGATTTGGTCCGGCTGCAGCTTCCGAATTGTTCCTTAAAACGAAAGAGAATGTGAGAATACTTTTTATTTTGAAACCTACATTAGTGATATTTTATAATGCAACATGTAAATCTTTCATGCAACATTCTGCTTATGAAATGCTACACTGGTTATTCTGAAATTTGACATCAAATACTAATTGGTAGGAAAAGAAGAAGGGTGCTTACAAATTGTTTACCCCGCCGTACATTCTGGCTCCCATGAAAGAGAAGGTTTCTGAAGGTCAGAATTCTTTTTTGGTTTATCATGTTATTTTGTAACCGGTATAATAAATAAATGGTTGTTCAAACAATGTACATGATTGTGTAAGTAAAATAATTTTGAATTATTCTCTAAAGGTGTGGAATGGCTCAGTGGTATACAAGGTCAAAGTAAATTCGATAACAAAATACGACAAATTACACATTTCCATTTTCTTGGGATTTACATGTTTAATTAATCGGAATTATCTGACAAACAGGGGGTGCAGGTTTGACAGTTGGAGGGATGGTTAGCAGCGGAAATAGTTTGACTGTCGGTCCAAGCTGTCCAAAGTGAGAAGTTATTTTGTGTAATGAAAACAGACTGTCGTTCGCAGGCTGTAGTCATTTAGTAATTTAGAAAAAAAGTTTAAAATAATATTAATAATATAACTTGTATTTTTTAGTCCCACATCCTCCGTCCTCTACGTGGCTTATTGTATATCGGAAGACCATCGATGGCTATTAGTAAGTGGACACAATTGAGATTCTAAAAAAATTCTTGTAGTTTCTTTATTCTATAATCATGCTTGACAGAATATGTGTACAGTGTCATTATTATATTAAGATCACGTTAACAATGCATTCATGATTTGCTTTATTTAGGCATCTGCCACTGATGACCGGGGAGAATTATTAGAAACTACAATAATTAATATTTATATACCGAATCGATCAAAAAGAAGAAAAGCATCGGCAAGGAAACATGGATTACAAAAATTAATGGACTTTATACTTGGGATTATGTCCACCGGTGTGCAGCCTTGGCGTCTAGTAGTTGGAAGACTTGGTAGAGTGGGTCATGGTGAACTGGAATCTTGGAGTTCATTACTGAGTAGAAAGAGTTTACTCAGAGCTTCAAATCAACTCAAAGATACATGTCATCAGTGCAATTTGCAATATCCATTTGACTCTCCATGCGTCCTATCTGCTTGTCTTGTCTCATTGGAACCTGATAGTTGCCTCCGACTTATGCCTGACCAGTTTACACCTGATGTGAGTTAACTGTTTTCGCCGACTATACATTTAAACATGATCAATTTCAAAACGATTGACGTTATTTTTTGTGTTAATTTCTTTTCAGGAAAGATTTGGTGTCAGTCCCGGAACGTCATCATCCTTGTCAACTCCACAAGATATTTCCTGTACACATATACTAGTGTTCCCCACATCTGCCACTACCCAAGTAAGTTTTAATTATTATTTTCAGCGTTTACCATATTATAAGAGTAAAGATCTTTTTTAAGAAAAAAATCATTCTCCATACATTTTCATTTTTTAATTTGACTATTTTTATCTATAGTCATCTCAAACGGCCTTCCAAGAGCAACATATTAATGGTCCAGACCTGGGAGATGAGGATCTTCTTTTTATCAATGTGAACGAAGACATGTCCGATGGAATCGATGGCATGCAGGTTAGTTTTATTCTTTATTCTTTTTTTTTTCTATTCATGTATGTTTTCTTTTTTAGTCACAATGTTGTATACACGTCGTACATTTTTTAATGGAACTTTCTTTTGTTGGGTTAATTAGGATCTACAATTGGGAGACATATTCAGTTGGGAAGACAATGCTCCGGGTGTACCAAGTCCTGTTGGAAGTCCTAGAAGAGATTCTCAATCACAACCAGGTAGTCCAGGAGGAGTTGGGGCTGGTGGAAGACAATCGCCATTCCAAAGTGGTGGTCAAGGACGGGTAAAAGCATTACAGTGACAATTATTTTTGATTGCTAGTTGAGGTAGGACAAAGAGGCAATATTTTGTTTCTGTGACTGATTGGGTATTATGTTTTTTATTTGATTACTAATTTAGTCTGGTGGACGAGGAGATTCTAGTGATGATTTGGGCATGGTGCTTCAACAGCCACTCGCGCTCGGGTATTTGGTGTCCACAGCCCCAGCAGGACATTTACCATGTTGGTTTTGGGCTTCCTGTCCTCAACGATCCGTAGAAAAAGAAGCTGGAGTATTTTTAAAGTCTGCCCTACATTTACATTCACATAGTGTATTACATAACGTAGACGATCTACTACAACAACAGTCATCTGCAAAACAACATCCATTAGATTCCCAGTTTACCACCGATGTACTCAGGTAAAAAATGATTTTAATATTTGTAAACTTATTATTCATATATAGAATGTTCTCATATAACGAAATTATGAGATGAACAATTGAGAGTAATATAAAGTGTAACTACTACTGTAGGTTCGTTTTGGAAGGCTATAATGCTTTGTCCTGGTTGTGCTTGGATCCAAAAACCCATGACAGAAGGTCATGTCTTCCAGGTGAGTATTTCTTTAACAATTGTTATTTAATATGGTGACGCGGAGACAAAATTTATACTCAGTACAAAACGTTAATGTATAGAAGAATAGAAAGTATTGTATCAAAATGTTCACAAAACTAATCGAGTCTAATCTTCTTGGGGTTGTGTTTTTCTTCCAGTTCATATTCAAAAATTGCTTCAATTGTACGACACAATCTCAGCTTTGGTATGATTTCTTTTCACAATGTACTCAAGACTACAAACGTCGAAAACAAGAAATTTACGATATCATTGGCGGACGAGGAAGAAGAAATGAGAAAGGCTATACGATGGTGATGACGGTTTTTTTTGAAAAATGGGACTAACGAAGACTCTAATGTCAACTACTATATATGATTACTTTTACTACATACTACTACTACTACTATTTGAAAGACTGTTGAAACAAGAATGGAAGATTGGATAATGAACAAAAATGAAAGAAAAGTGGGGTAGTCAAGTGAGAAGATGAAGGTTAACTAGCGGAAATATTTTATTAAAATTGTGAAAATTCGTAAATGATGACTAGTTTTACGTGTCTTACTACGTGAACGAGCCGTATGAAGGGAAAGCAAGAATGTTGTCACTTATCGCTGTAAAAATATAGTGTAGATATTATTTAAGGAAGTTGACTGCATATTTAAACAAAAGAGAAAGGTACCTAAAACCAAGCTAATAATGATAAAAAATATGACTATGTACAGAAAATGTATATAGAGTGAATTATATGATAAATTGATTGATACTTAACTTAAGTGAAAAAACACAACATACGTAATAGAAATCCATAGGAGATTTTTAGATTATTATCACTACTCATGTGTAATTATTATACTGTAGAGATAGAAATCATAGAATGAATGAAGGACGACTTTAAGAATAATTATTAAGTGAGGAAAGTGAAGAAGTAGTCAATAATCATTTCTATACTACAAATGTTTACTTAGGCTTTGGTGGACAGAGACATACAATTTACAATATTCTCGTTTTATCTTGATAAAGTGAATAATCGCACCTCAACTCTATTCTCGTGAAACAAAAAAAGAGAGAAGTTTTTATTAAACGGGAGTAATAATATTAATTGTGTTGAGAAATCTCTTTTTTCTTTCTTATTGTGTTTTAACTTGTTTTATTATTCAGCACACACAAAGAATTTTGACCCGTCGATTTTTTTACTCGTACAAACTAAAATATTGTTCGTGCGCTTTTCACAGGGTCAACGGATTTACAAACCTTTTAAGATTTATTTACACTAAGTATCAAAGCCAGATAAGACGCATTTGTTAAATTTCGAATAAGATCATTCGGTTCGTTCAATATACTCATTTCCTTTTTAATAACAATTCAGAAATACGAATACCTTGAGTTACAAAGTGTTTGTAACTAGTACCGAAGACAAGATACTAATAGTTGTTATTATTTCTTTACGTACTACTAAACAATAAATACATACATAGTTATATCATTGTGTTAAAAATATACTGTATTAATTTTGTCAGACTATATTTATTTTAGACATGACCACTAACACAAGAGCATAATAATATGAAAATGATTGCGATTGAATAGTTGTGGATTTTATTATATAAAAAAATAATATATCACATCATCCTATATATTATATACACAATCATTGTATTACAAATTGTAATTTACAATGGTTGTCCACTTGCATTATTATTTTTTTATTTGTACTTGCATACAAATTATTTTAAATTATTTTTATCCACCCAACAAAATTATACAAGAAATTAGTTTGTGCAATAATAAGAATACGGAAAATTTAAAACGAAACTTGGATTTTGGGCATTTCATATTGTCAAGAACAAAGAATCAAAAGGATTCATGTCATAGCCAATTCTCTCCAACGCTATCAGGGAGATAGTGTGACTACGTAAGTAGGTTCCTTATGCATTTGCAAGTAACTTCTCATGATTTTTTGATATAAACTTTGCATATTTGCGAATCACTTTCGTGTGGTATAAGGGCTGTATTGATTTCCGAATAAAGCTTTTGTTATTGGGAACTCTAGGGTCATAAAAACATTCTTGAGACTAAGTCAAAAATAGTCTTATTAATTTCATCATAAAACTTTTAAATTCAAAATTGTTTCTTTTATTTTCTCTTCATGTAATCTACTATACATTACAAGAAACAAAATACTTGAAAATATATTTGTATACAGAACTCGTGGAAGCAACACGAGAAGGGAAAAAATAGCAAAATTTAAATATAAACTCCTCTAGACTTCTGAATGGAAACAATACCTCTCGACAACGTGTAGTATCTCAAAGCAAACCTTTAAAAAGTGGAATACAACTACTTAGAACATTGTCACTTTCATTAATAAACATTTGAATATGCTTTTGAGAATTTAAGAGTTTTGAAGAATTCTTACTTCGATTGCGATAAGCCAGATGATGAGCCACTCTAAACGAATATGATGTTTGTCATTCAAGTGGGACAAAATAAGTTCCAGTAGTTCATAACATTGACTTAATTTTTCATTCATGACATTGGTTCTCCGACTAATGCTCAAGTAGTTGGTAGTTTTCTGATACAGAGACTCTAGTCTCTCTCGTTCCCAATAAAAGTCAGGTATGTCCAACAGGTCAGAATTAAGGTTGAGTTGGTGTCGAAGGGCAAATAATTCTCCAGCTTTTTGAAGTACTTCAGCGCGGGTCAAATTAACGCTTGTAGAACGTTTCAAGGCCTGTTCATAATTTTCATCACATCATGTAGCTTACAGAATTCATAATAAGGAGAAACTCATTTATAAACACATGTATTTTTCTTATACTGACCTCGGAAATGTGTTCGATACTTTCAACAAATGTGTCTAAAATAAGAAATATAAAATAATACATACTGCTATTCGCTGTAAAATAATGAAGTCATTAAAACTTACCAAGTGTTGACTCCCAGATTCCCAATTTGACGGATAAAGCCATTGCATTGGAGAATGTGTACTTTACCTGAAAAATAAAAGTAATTAATTATGAAGTGGATCGTGTTAACCAACATGAAAATCATTACATGGCATAATGTAATTCATGTGTACCAAAGTTGGGTCCTCTTGTTGAGGATTTATTAGAAAACGGCCATTGTTTAAGCGAGTTGTACTACACAGTACAAGGAATAGAATGTCATTTTAGAAAGAAACCTACTATGTAATGCATTATAAATGTGCAGAACAGAGATTTTAGTAACATGGCGTACCCAGAATCCTGATTGGCGTAGACCATAAATTCACTTTCTTGTATGACGTCCGTTGACTCATAACCTTCTTGTTGATAAGGCATCATAAATCTACATTTCATTTGTGAACATATTTCGTCCATTATATGTATTGTCGGTGAGGCATATTATCACACATAAATACATAGCTTTTAAAAAAATGAAGTTCTGAATGAATTATTTGATTACTTTAACACATTAAATCTTTCCAAGTCTGAAATATTCCAAAAAACAACAACTCCTTCCCGGAAAAAGAAAATCTCTCGTGGTTCATCTCCAATACTATACTTTGCAGTAGCATGAATGACGTCTGTCAAAGCCAATTCTACAAAAGAAATGATCAGCATACATCTTGGCCTAAAAAAATGTTACTTATTAGTCATAATATAAAAAACAATTGTGCATTTAATACCATCACTCCATAGGGTAGGGTCATACAGTCCTTGTTCCACAAGTCCTTTCGTTAACTTTTCCAAAAGCAGTTCTTCACAAGTAGCGTAAGCTACAACTGGGTAACTCTGTAATTACAAGTTGTCCCATTTTATTATAAAATTGTTCTTACTTTCATATGATCATTCTGATATTATATCAACAGCTTGGGGCCTTCCAAAGGACGACCAATGGTCATGTAAAGCATACAATAATGACTGGATATATGTAAATAAATATTATATTATACCATTTCATTCAGATGCTGTTGATCATAACCTCTGACACCCAGCTCGTCGAGGATGACTTTGGTACCAGTTTTTCTTTTTGTTCTCTTCTTTTGTGTGACATTTTGTGATGATGTACAACGAATGACTGTCAAAAATATCTTGTTATTGTTATTGTAACAAGGTCGAGTTTGTCCAACTGGAAAGATTTGTTTAGTAGGTGCCCTTATTGACAGTGGACCAAAATGTGTAAATCCCCTTTGGAATTGTAATGCGCCCGGAGAGTTGAAAGTTGGAAAAATGATGGGTTTGTTAGGTAATATATTTGTCCTAAGTAAACACTGGTTCATCAGAATTCCACAAAATTTTCTGGCCATGGTTCTTTGACTGACAACACACTTTTAGTCCAATAAAAATGAAAGTAGAATCAACAAAAAGATGATGAAAGTTTCAGGGCAAAATTAAATTCATAAAAAATCTTTCCCTGGGACGACCCAAGGACAACTAAGTGATTGATTACTTTCACCAATGACACTCTCTGTATAGTAAAATTTTAAGGTTTTTAAATGAAAAAATGGTGTCTGAATTAAATTTCCATTTTAGAAACGTATTAATTACTAAATATAGAATTTAA
>WJFB01002980.1:0-15465 GCA_009870185.1 Pygmarrhopalites habei
CAAACAACATTCATCGTACATGCTACAGCGGACATGTCAAGTTACTTAGGGTCCGGTATTTTTTGTTTTATTCAGAATACATGATGTTTTAATCCATAAGGGAAGGCTATTTGTGATGTCTCTAATTTAAATTTATTATGATAGTAGAGTACTTATTTGAAATATTTGTATTAACAAACTAAGCATGTCGTCGGTGCTGGGCTGTATCACAATCCATTCAAGTCAACTGAGAATAAGTAGGGGGAACAATAATAAAAATACACACTATATATTATTGTCACTGAGTACACATTTAAAATGATAACGAACGTTTCAATAATTATTTAAATTTTTACTCATCTCGTCCTTTACTAGAAGAAATAATTAGAAAAAAATGTAGTATTGAATACTACATGACAATTGTATGAAAATGAACTGCATGTGAAGTGATGTGTGTGTGGTGTACCGGCATCTTTACAAATATATTTAAGAGGGATGTACGGGAAATGTTATATTACTATATGTACTACTATTTTACGTGCTATATTGTTATTAATTTATTATGCTGAATATATTTTAACAAGACATATCGTGTTTGAATGAGAGTGGTGCAAATAGGTGTACTCACACACACACACAATATGTACAAATTCCAAATTTTTGTTATACACCCGTTACCCAGCCTTTTTAAATAAGTATATATTTAAGAAAAGGACCCTTGAATCATAAAATATCATAATTGTACGGAGAGTCAATCGGTGATATTAGTTGGTTGTTTTTTCTAGTAGCTTACTTATTTATAATATACATCCATGAGAGGATGTGGTCGGTCGTTATAAAATGGTGCTGGACTTTAAAAGAATTTCTTGTACATTTGAATGTTGAACACAAAACTCACAGAATACTGCAAAGAGATTAAATGTAAGAATGCTTGGAATTTAAATACATATTACCTACTACTTTTAAAAGTAAGTAGTTTAAGAAGGAGAGGGTACAGGAGAACATAAGGTTGTTGTCTTTATTTGTTAGCCAGAGTTTTTCTCAGAGATACTAAACTGGATGCTAAAATGAATGTTCACAACTCCCCTTTGTAATCCTTAAATATTTATTAGTGTCATACATACTACACACATTATACATTGTAATATGTAAATTAAAAAGTGATGATAATTCATAATGTTTGTCATTCGAAAGTGTTGACATAAGCAAACTGTCTCTTCGCCTTATTCAATACATTTTAACTGGATTGTGTGTGTAGATAGTATGTTAAAAGAGAAAAAGAAAACAGAATGAAAAAGTGTACTACTACTACCTATATTAAATATATTTATATTTTTGAATCATACTGATATTTGTATAGACGTAAATTGGATGTATTTACGTCTCATTGTAAGTTATGATGATGGTAGATGATGGTAAAATAATAATTGTCAAGAGAAGATTTGTTGATGTCATCTTTTCCAAAATAATTGATGAACGTCGACGAATGTTGAATTGGAAAAAATAAAAGAGAATTACCTACCTACAGTATATAAATAATGAATGATTCTTCCTACTCCCTCATTAACATCAATACATCAAAGACACTCCTCCGTTAAGGGTTTGAATTGTGCACGACGGTCGCGTAGTAAATTACATTTTATTTATATTACTGACTTTCTTTATTATTTTTCATTAGTAGGCATTACGCATCAAAATGGTGTCACCAATTTCTCTTTGTAAAAATCATAAAAGGTAGTAATGATTCGTTTTTTTGGGGTCAGGCTGTGTAGATCTGTGAATGTTCTCCAAGACTTTCTCCGCGCCAACTTTCACTGAAAAATACAATGTTGTATTTCCTTGGAGGAGTTAAGAAAAAACGTTTTAACTCTTCTTAGTCTACAGCATAGTAGATGTCCTCCAAATTCTCTACGTTCTGAGAAATTTTCATCTCACATCTCCATAGACACACTCAGAATCCAGTTCCTTTGAGTTAGAATTAAGGATTACTTTGGATTGATTGATTTATTTCACCTTTACTCCATACACACTCTTCACTTGTTACATTAATGTATTATTTACGAGTTGAAAGTGACGCTCCTACATTCTCCTACACAAAAAATTGATAGGAGATTTGACAAGGTCTTTCTCCAGGGGATGAAAATCCATTATCATAATAAATAAATATGCCCTCACAAATTGTAAGTCACAATGAAACTGAATTAACTGTGAGAGACAAGATTGAAGAATTCTCAACATGAGTTGGATGTGGGTTGGGGGCATTTGAGGACAAATGTCAGACACTCCTATAAAAGCAAAATGGATGAATCAAAAGAAAGTCACTTCAAGACTGACAGAGGATTACCCGGTATCTGTCACCAACAAATTTGTCCAATATCTCCTGAGGTTCTCAGCAAATTGTTTCCCAACCATTTCGGTTTTTATTCTCTCTCTTTCAAAATTTTCAAAAGTCATCTTATTCTAAAGATGAAATCCCTGAGAGTGTCATGTTGGATTTTGGTCACCAGTAAGTAAACAATCCTCATTTTTCCATGTACAACTATCTAAAAATCAAATTACAATAAATCTGGAGTACAGATTCTGGATAGTGTGCAGAGACGGAGTATTGTTTGTTTTTATAGTAATTATTTTTTGGGAATTTTTTGTAGTAGTAATTCTAATAGTGACAGAGCAAGTGACATCCTCAACCGAGTTAAACATAGATAGTCTGGGATGTAATTCTTGTGGAAGGGATTGTAGTGCAGTCTGTGGGTCCAGACAATTCCGAAGTTGTTGTTACAATTACATCAAGAAAAGAAATTCTCCTCCCCTCAAGGACTCCAGCAAACCCCTGGATATACTGGAAGATCAACTGTTCTCAACGTACGAAACTGAAAAAAACTCCGACTCGGATTCTCCAGTGGTCCCAACAACAACTCATCATCATCATATTTATCTCCCTCAAAGGTTACTTCATAGTCCTTATGTGTCAGGATTCAAAAATGTACCCTTCTAGTTTACTCTAGTCAATCACGAAGGGTCTCATTGAGACCGTCTCTACCACATTTATTTAACCAAGAAAAGAAAATGTTCAAAAAAAGTAAAGTTACAGTTTTAGGTCAAGATGAATTTTTGATCAAGTTATATGCCCACCTTGAGAACAAAGTAAATAATTAATTGTCGCAATAGGTCTTGTAGCGTATAACTCATAATGTTGTTCCTCTCCTTCTCTCTTGGTTATAAAGTGTAATTATGTTAACAAAATTATCATCCCCTAAGTAGCAGTAGTAGTACCATTTCTGAATGGGACACACAAAACAATAGAAAACATTCTAGCAAGAGAGTCACAAAGTTATATGTATTATAAAATAGATCTTTAATACATTTGTAAATAAGGACAACCAAAGGAACTTGTGTGTACTCTTATATACGGCCTAATGAATAAAAAAGATATATAAATATTGTATAGTGATATCCTATAAGATGATGAATTTAAAAAAATAATATGTTCCTATTTTACTCCCTCAATAAATTCACTGTGCTTAAGTACATTATGATACCCGTTTTCATTGCGTGCGTGTGCGTGTGTGTGTGTTATTACCCAGTACATGGGATAATATGTAATACATGGTGGAGGGGATGTAACGCTCAATTTGATGTGCTGGAGAATAGAGGGTCGAAGAGGCTATAAAATGAAGAGATGAGCAGCAGGATCCTCTCTCGTTGAGGGGAGGGAGAGAAAGGGAAAATATTATGCATGTAATAAGATTGGCATCCTTCGTTCTGGAATCCAAATGGATCCGACAAAGACCGAGTCGACCATCGAGATGGAAGATTTTTAAGATCGATAAAAAAAGCATGGCGCTTGTTGGTGACATTATGAGAGAGGGAGAGGAGAAGGATAAAGTCATCTCAGTAGAATTGCTACTGTACTACCACAACTTCTCCTCCCCTTGCTTTCACAGTGTGTGTGTGTGCGTAAACACGGAAAGTCATTGGAGAGGAAAGTACCCGTGTACATTTTACTAGTTCTTCTCAAGCTGTTCCTCTTCCTCTTGTGGGACACAAAAAATCATCTCTTCTTCCATCAAATCCCATTATCCCCTCCTCTTAATTAATTGATCTTGGATAAACATCATCATCATCTCCTCTGATCTTCCTCCTCCACCAAAATTGACAGAATGAGTACTCGGAAATTAGCCGAGGGACTCGATCTGTTCCTTTGTCAAAACTACCCTCACGAAATCTCTTATGACCTCATCCTTCATCTCCAAATTTAGTTGACTACTCAGGCAAGGAAAATATTTGTGTGTGTGTGTGCTTGTGAAGAATTGACAATGTCAACTTGACATAGTTGTGGTCCGGGGGTGTTATCTAAAATAATTGCTCAGCTGGATTATATTATATTATCCTGGGAGAAAGTCGAATAATACATTTTTGTGTGACACACTCTCATCTGTCCTCATGGCCACCTCTACTCGAGAGAATCAGAATGGTGATCTTTCGGGTGTTTTTTCCGTTGTCCTTAATCGTCATCATCCTCATCATCGCTGGCGATTCTTCTCTGTGTCCTCCAATCGTTCTTCTTTGTGGACTAAGTATTGTCTTTTGTGCACTGTTTGTGGGTCGGCTGCTACAATCCTCGCTGGAATATTTCTTGTCGTTGCGGTAAGATATTTTTATTCATCATGTGTTGTGTGGAATTGGAGAAATATTTCAATTTGTTTCGACTCTGGCTTGAGAAAATAGAAAGAGAAAGGGAGAAAGTTAGAAAGTTTCATCCGTTCGTTGTTTAAATAGGGGGAAGGCAAATCATTAGTTACAAAATTTTGTGTAAACTATGTAATCAGCTGAGGATGATAGCTCATGTCAACTGTGTTGAAGGAAATTTGTTTGATTATTATTTTGCTAAATATATAGGCCCTTTTCCGATACTATACAACGTCCATCTACTACTTTGAAACTGTTCCAACATACATCCCAGCGATTTTGGTATGTTAATTATTTCACAACTTTGCTCTTAATTAAATCGATGATGACAGTTTAACAATATGACAACACATATATCCTTTTTATGTAGCTGTCAATCTGCGGAGTATCCACAATAGCATTTTCATGCAAAAGAAATCGCAATATTATACTCGTGAGTCATTAATCCTTTCTAAATGATAATTTCATAATTGGAGTAAATGTCTGTTATTTAACTTCCATGACTTAATTTGATTACAGTTAAGAATCACAGCTTGTTGGTCTTTGGTGAGTTTTTTTTGAAAAATAATTTTTTAAAATGAATATTATGTGGGACAAAATATAAACTATAATTTTTAATGTGGTCTAGGTGAGTGCTGCTTTGTCATCTGTGATCACGATCACAACTAGTTTGATACATATGAATCGCCTGCAAACACTCAGGGAGTGTGTGTAAGTACTTTTCTCCACTTTTCAGTGCATTATAATTTAACCTTAATCCAACATTGTTATTTTAAACTAATTGTGGAATTTAACTTGACATGTAGATACAACGGAAAGCCTAACCCACCAAGTTGTACATGTCTTGCTCATAGCCTGAGTATTGACAGCATTGGCAACGATTTTGAACGTAAATTTCATTTCGAGATTGCTAACACACACACACAATAATCAAATAAAAACTACTCAAATAATATTAAAACATTGTTCTGTTCACTCCACAGCTATTCACTACGTCTTTGAAAATACGGATTGCGATGTGATTCACGGGATTCTCTACTCAGGTCTCTATTATCCATTGACTTGACCTTTGAAACAAAGTTTATGTATATCAATACAATAATAAAATTTTCATTCTTTAATTTCCACTAGCCTTGAGAGCTGTCTTTGCAATTTCCGTGGTGGCTGTACTCCTTTCCATTTTCCTCTGCATGCTTCTCTACCAACTCATAGGGTAACAAAAAAATTTTTAGTACCTCTCCATTTTGTTCACAGTAATCTCCAGAGGTTTTATCCAGCGTACTTTATACTACAAGTGCAATAAGATATTACGTCTTTTTGACGTCACTTCAAACAAGGGTTTAAATGGTGTACAAAATGTAAATTCTTTTTTTACGTACATTCTAGACATGAGAGGAAAAAAGCTTACTGGTCACGGATACGACGGATAAATTCTGATTGGAGTGAAGATTTTATTGCTTGCCTGTCAAGGTAAAGAGAGAATATTTTGGCAACATTTTTTTATTACTAGGCTTGTGTGTGCTAACCGTGTACTCTAAAATAATTTTGTATTGTAGGGAACGTTCTAACCTACCCCTAATAATGTCACCATCCAGTTCGCTACCCATGTCCGGTCCAATGGCCGGCTGGGGTCCACCCCCTCCTTACTCGGTAAGTAATTTACAAAAGGAACGTATTCTAAAAAGTTGTATAATTTACAATTTTGACAATAATTTGATTTTCCAGGAGATTGTCAATATGGATGGTCAACTGAATGAATTACAACTTCGTGTTTCCAATTCGAATGCTCTGAATTTGTCAGCATCGGGGTCCGTCCCTAATTTTGTTGCCATTCCACCCCCAAATCATCATCATAAACAGTCCGGGCCACATGTGACATTTGCTGGTTTACCAAATTTGGAAAATAGTAGTAATAATCCTTCAATCCCCATCATCAGTGCACACCCATTTAGCCCAACGATAACTTCAGTGGATCCAAATTTCCGAAATTTTTCTACGGGTCACCTCACTCCTCCTCCTCCTCACTCATCATCAAGCCATCCAAGTCAGTCTCATCCGAGAATGGGTGTACATCATCATCATCACCACCACAACAACAATAATCATAATACTAGTAGTACTAGTGAGAGTCAAGAGAATAATTCTTTCTTGCAACCGCAACAACAACAACAACAAATGACACTACCCCGTACTTTCTCTTCATCCCCTCCTCCTTCCAGCCCAGGGAAAAAGTCTTTGACAATTTGTACACGTACAAAGAAGAGGATGAGGAGTGATGGGAGTATTTTCCAGAGTTTTGAAAATTGTAACACTTCCGAGACGGATTTGCGAGAGAGTCAGTATACAAGGGATTTTATACATGCAAACTGTGACAATGAAGAGAATAACAAAGGGATAGTTGTTGTTGATGACCTTCCAGGATCTCCTCTCCTAACCCGAGATCGAGGGAGGACGAGGGGAAGTATTAGTAGAATAGCTAGAACTCGGTTCCGTATGGATAGAATCAGTTCCCTCCCGGAACTCCCACACAAAAGTTATTCTCCCAGACTCCAATAATCATCTTCCACAATATTTACTACGTTAAGTATTTAATGATGAATTATCCTGGACTTTTGAATTGACAAAACTCTATTTATGTAGAATATGAAAAAATTAACATGTCTTCCGTTCACTCGCTCAGATTAAAAATAGGCATTTACACAACTTGTGAGAGTATCCGGCTTTATCATTTTCAGAAACGGTCTAGCGTTAACGTCTTCTGTGGATATCCTATCTCAAATTTGGACATTGAGGTGAGTAACATTTACAAATAACAACAACATAAATAATCTATAATCGTTTTGTGTGTACTAAACAATCTTATTTTCTTTGTATTTTGAGTACAGATCATGGAATCAGCAAATGTTTTAGTCCAGGATTGTCATAACTTGTCCTAAATTTGTCCAGTAGAATGTCGCTGCTCAGATTGAGCAGTGCCCGCACCATGATTTTGGGATGCCACACACAACCTAAATTGTAAGATTTTTTTTCAAAACTGAACCTAATACCACATTAATAGACTAGAAATGCAAATTTCAATACGGTTTTTAATCGTTCTATTGTATTGTAGTTGGTGTCTTCTCAAAACATGTGAAGAATTTCCCACGTCATACAAGAAGCGAATTGGCTGGAATAATGGTGTCACCTCGGATGGACAAAGTAACAGCAAGAGATTATGGAAGCCACACAAAAAATGATAAATTATCACTTTCCTTGTTCTGTAGATTTTTAACTGAGTGAAATTTTGCGAGATGTTGCCAAAAAAATTATATTTTATTATTGACCAGAGTCGTGTCAAGTCAGAGTAGGAAGAGGATGGAAATTTGTTATAATGATCCACTTTTATGAAAATTATTATGTCAAGGTCAGTGGAAAGACTTTTTTTCACGTTGACATGAGATTAGATGAAAGAGGGGAGAGGGGTGAAGAGAGATATGATTTTAAAGATGTCTCAAAGTCCACACACATAACATTCCTGTTTAATAGCTTTATCCACAAATTGAAATATGTAACCAAAGAATCAACCAATTTTAATCAAAAAATGTAGAATGCTTAGGATAATCAGAAAATTGAGTTAGTTGGGTACTTGTTAAGTTTAATATAAGTGCGAGAGACATTTTATTTCTATATATTGAGATTTTCTTCAAGTCTTAATTTACTCAGGGGTGCTGGAATTTACTTAATGTATTGTGTTGACAATTCAATGAAGTAAGGAAAATGGACTGGACTGGAAGGAAGTAGTTTAATTATGTATATATAATATTATAGAAGGTAATATTCCTTAGGCTTCTTGTTCTGCTATTTATAGTCTGTAATGCATCCTTCATCGAATCCTGTTAAAAAGGAAAATCAAAGAAAATCCCATGAAAAGATCAAAATCCAAGATTAATATTAAAGAATCATGACACACGAAACACACACAGAACATGTTATGTAGTAAATTTTTCCTTGTAAATATTTTTTTAAATATATGATAGAATAAATAATAAGGTAATACAGGAACAGGATGCCCAATATCCAATGGATTATCCATATATAAAACACACATGAATAATATGATTATTTATAGTAGATGAATCCCCTACATGTATGAAAAAGCCAAATGACTATTGGACACGCTGTAGTACTTTAGCCAATTTTTTGTACTAACCTAAAGACGTGAGTTAAACATGATGTTTTGTCGTCTGCAACAAACATTAGATTATTACATTATTAACTACAAAATAGTATATCAAGTTGTCATCAAATCGCTGATTTGCTGATAACACTAGACAAGACTTCAAAACGCTGTCTTCGCGAAATAATCATTTAAAATGGTGCAGTCTGCACGCTCACCGCAAATGAGTATTACACACACACACACACAATTTATGAGTGAGTCCGTATTATTACAAATTACGACACATAGTAAAGTAGATAAATACCATGTATTTTAGAGATTAGAGGGGGAGGAAGAGATTCTATTTCATATTCAGTGATATAAAGTTTCACTTGAATGCGCTCGTCTACTCAAATATGTTACTAGAAAATAAACTACTAAAAATTCCTTTCGAAAAAGAGTATCCTATTATGACAGTACGTTGTTACACACCAAACACACACACACGACGACAACTCAGAGTGCTATATATAAACCTTTTTTTTGTAGTATTAAAAATAAGAAATTTTTATAATAAAATCGATCATCATAAATAAATTAAATGGTACTTTGAATTTTTATTGCATTCCGTCTATATACTATTTATACTTACAACAGACATGCTAGCCACAATACCAGCAGCATATTATTACTATTTATTCATGATATGTATTATGATCAATTTTCATCTATTTTTGATTATCTAGCGTTATTTAATACTCAAGCATGCTGAAAATAATAGTAAGATGTTGACAATTTATCATTCTCATTCGGTAACTTTGAGTAGTAACTACAGGTCTAGGACTGACACATTATACACACAATATTATTATAGTCTAACTTTTTTTATTATTATTATGGCAGTAGGAATATTGAAGCATTTCAAACCCCTATTGTACTACATCATAATATCTTGATTAAGAAATAATATCCATGATAGTTTAAATTCACTTGACCATTCCCATTAACTTTCATACTACCGATAAATGGGAATATTAAGACTTTGTCTACAGTGCACCTTTAGGAACCGTTGTGAAAATTACCAATTTCAGACTTTGGTGGATGCGATAATATACTAACTAATTTAATACACACATTTGTGCAAAGCATTTTTGAATTCTACGAGTCTTGAATATGGACAATTTGTCCGATTTTCAACTCGGCACTAATTGTGCATTAACTAAAGTATCCCTAATCAGTGTATTTTAATATAGTTATACGTAGGTACTATATACTATTTTTATATTAGGACAAGTGAAGAAGGTTGAACAATCCAAACAAAAATATAATTTCAATCATTTTACAGTGACAACGACAGTACATCAAACAACAACTTTAACAAGAAACAATTTCGTTGGTCTCAAGAATGACTCACCCACAGAAATAATATGAGGTGTGCTACTATTCCTCAGGAATAGTACTAGACTTTTTCTTTAACTATTTTATGGCAAATTATAAGGAAATAACAGATTGCACATTAAGTCACTCGGTGGCATTAGCCAATAAATTCAATTTTTTCAGACGAGTTCAACTTATTAATTAATATATCCTAATGTATTTTTTCAATTTTTGTTGACCTGCAGAAGAGTATGGTAAAAGGTTAGTAGTGGGTTTCCTTCTGTCTTTACAATGCTGATTTACTTATGGTGGACGATCTACAAAAATTAAAAAAGCAAATTAATTTCAAGCATTTTCTAAGAAAATAATAAACTATCACTACAAAATCAGTCAGCACTACTCCTAATACTGAAAAATAACAAACTATTTTTAAAATATACAAAAAAATGTATCAAAAGAAATAAATGACTAGGAATAATGAACACACTAGGAAGTCGCTAATTTGACTAGTTGTAAATTGTAAGCTGAAACTATGTAAATAATCTGGTCTCAGTCGATTATTTTACCTACTACAAAAAAATGAAAAAAATATTGAAAGCAAATTGCATTAGATAGACATTTATGAAGCAAAATCGGACCATATTTTTTACTTGACACAAATTCAATTACCAGTGTCCTTGCACTGACTATCCATCATATTTTATCAACCTACATGTAGTAAATGCTCCAATTTTTTCCATTGAATTTTGAAAGCATTTCCTAAAAAATTTAGTGAATGGACGTAAATTGTTTCCATTAGCCAACTTTCATCAGGTACGGTAACTGATCGCAGTCTTAGCATTATAATGTGATTGTACAACTGTTGTACTCCTATGTGCGACTGATTTATGAATGTATTATGTCAGCAAATTAAATGACTTGTTGGGCATATATTTGTGTAAACACAGGCCAAGAAATGAGAAAATAAAATTACGCGTGTTCAGGATGATTCCTTATAGCTTCAATCAGGTCGGCTGGCTTCAGCTCTCCAACACAAATCCTATGAACGGCAGTGAATAATGGAAACCTACAAACAACGTAAGAGAGTTAGTTATATGTACGCCAGACCTCACCAAATACACCAAAAACAATTCCAAATACACATAAAGAGCTGAGTAATAATATTTATTACTTTTCCGTCAACTGTCTAACTACCAACATGTGGTATACTTCTGCAGCTGTCATAGGCCCTTGCAAACGCTGACCATTCAGCATTTCTACTTCTAAATCTGCAAACGTCTGTAAATGAATCGTTTTCATTCATTAATTAATCCACTGCACTGATATATTAATATTGTGGATACAAATTCAAGTGTAGGCTAAACAAACCTTGCCAGTACGAACAAAGGCTTCGGACACTTTTCTATTACGGCCACCATAACAAGTCGTAATTAAATCTGCCACACCACAACTTTCCATGAACGTCGACAACTTGTTGTTTCCGTAAAATTCCTGAGCAAATCTGACCATTTCCATTAACCCCAGTCTGAAATTATTTCAATAAGACAGAGTCAGTAAGAGCATTAAAATAAATATTTGATACAATAGTGATAATATGTAGCATATTCTTGCCTTAGCACTGCAGCCTTCGTGTTATCTCCATATTCTAGACCGTCTGAAGAATAAGTAATGCATTCAAAATGTATTAAAAGCTTGAATAAAGAAATTTTCTGAATAAATGCGTATTTTTCTCTACGATTACGGAAATCTTATTTGACTTACCAACAAATCCAGCTCCTACTGCCACAATGTTCTGCGTGAGATGCAAAATATGAGTAATTTGCTCATACATTTTAATATGTAGTAGTTGATTTACGTACCTTCAAGGCGCCGCAGATTTCCACAGTTTCAACGTCATTTACTACGACCACTCGAAAAGAATTTGTTTGAAAAAGTTTGTGCAAAATTTGTCCTTGGTTGGCATCATGAGTTCCTGTGTCACAGTAAGAAATGAGCATTTTACTACAAGAAACAAGGCAGTGATGACAAACAGTAAGTAGAAGGTAAAACGTACGTACCTATTGTAGTCTCACTGAATTTTTCCAGGGCAATTTCGTTTGCTAAATTAGCACCCACTAGAATAAAAACGGTATAACATTCTTAATAATAATGAGTCAACAATTCTTGCACACAAGATATTTGTAAGGCCGGCGTTGTACCAATACAAATAAAGTATAACGTACTCAGTACACTGCATGGAATCGACAATAGACGAGTTATGATGTGGGAAATGAGGTCGATGCCACCTGAAATTTGTCAATAACAGACTATTTGTAGTAACAACAAATTTTGATCAACTATACATCTCCAATCATTAATCATCAGTAAACATTGGCGTTACCTCCTTCCGCAATGTCAAATCCCTGTACAGCATGAAAGTACATACAATTAGAATATATATTTAAGTACATACTGTGTAGCAAAATAAAATTACATATTGACATAACATGGGTACCTTAATGAGGGAAACACCGAAAGCTCCAGGTTTTAATTTACCAACCAGTGGCCGACATGTATTCTGTACACGATTCACAATTTGTCATTCACCATATTAGACAATGATGTCAAAGGAGCTATACAAAATCAACTTGAAATGATTAAATAACAATTAGCTATACCTTAATGAATTGATGAGGAAGAACAAAAATAAGAATGTCAGCATCCTTCGCAGCCTCCACAACATCGGGCACAGCCACCTGTAAATATTAATTAAGATTATAATAATTGTAGTAGGGAGCATTAGAGAATACATACATACTACATAAATTCTATTTTGGATGCAAATAATAAGACAAATTTTTTATATGACCATCAACTTGAGTAGCATTTTTTATAGCAACTTGTATCAGTAGCTAAAGCCTAGAAGGCAAACAAACAACTCGTCATCGTTGTTATCATGTGTTATAAATAAATGCTACTTTATAGATGCTACCTACTATGTAGTAAATGTGTGTGTGTGTAACGCGTTGCATAATATTCTCAAGTTAATGTGTGTCATATTATTATGTAAATAATTTACATGTATATAAATAGTCTTTAAAAGTATATGAGACTTACAATGTTTGTAGGGAGTTGATGTCCCGGCAAGTATTTGACATTCTCATGATCTTCATTAATGATCTCCGTCAATTTCCTTCCGTTGACCAACTCTTCAAAAACATAAATTGGGACTTCTTCCTCAAAGACATCAGGGTACTTTCTAGTGTTGACTCCCACAATCTTTGCTATGGCTGAGCCCCTTCAATTATTTAGAAATAAATAAAATTGCAGACGGTGCCGTTTAATTGAAGATGAATTAAAAACATTAATATTTCCTTACCAATTTCCTGACCCGACAATCACAACGCGCTTCTTCATTTTTTAATTATAATTAATTACAATTAATTAGATTTGTAAATAGTTTGATTGTAGTTTTGATTGCAAAAAGCAACAAAAGTTGCCTCCACGAAAATTTTTTAAAAGAAGGATTTCATCAAGTGAAAATGTGTGTATACTTTTACTATGTTTGAGCAGTGGAAAGAGGAGAGCCGAAAGGTGCGTTTTGCTGGAGCACTGGTTGAGGACTGGAGAGAGCAAATTGTACAGAGATAAAATATGAATAAAAACCCACGTCCGTTGCACAAAATATTTTTTTGTCACCCCACTCAAATATGTAAATATGTAGCACCCACAAATAAATACAATCAAAAATTACCCTCTGTATATGATACACAGAATTTCTACACAGTAAACACGACATACAGATAACACGAGCTGTGTAGCTTGAAGTCCCATTCATTTCATGGTCATATTCGTCAAGTTTTGTAAATATATTTAATACTTAAGTACACTATGTAACTGTTATCTTCCTCATAGATAATGGTCAGTTTATTCAAGTCACATTTTACACACTCTTCCTACATAAATATTCTATAGACTTCAGACTACTGTGTATTCTTTTCTACTAATAAATCAAAATTATGATCATCACCAATATGACGCTATGACAAGCGACTTTCTCGGTTTTTTCCCGATGAATTTTCCCTAGGTTTGCCAAAAAATGACACTGCTTACTACTAGTACACCAAACCTTTTTTAATAAAAAGATCCAAGTTTATAAATAAAAGCACAAGAAATATTGATGTTTTTAAAAATTTACCTTTATTTTAACACTTGCCACCCGTTAATTTAATACAAGTACATTATAAAATGAGAAAAAGCTTAAACACTTTTTAGGAAATTCATTTGATTATTAATATAGAGAAAATGATGTAAGAACTTTTTTATTCATTCGGTTGTTCCTGAGGTTGTTGAGACTCGGGTAATTTTCCTTGTTTAATCAGCTCCTCTCTAAATCATAATAATCCACATTTAGTCATACACGTTGCTTATGTTGCACAGAAAAAACATGTTGTGGTGAAACCAAGATTGGAAATATAAAAACAATATTTGTGGCTTCACATGGCATGTTAGAATAAATTAAATACTATGTCTTATTTTTCCTAATTGTGAATACTAGCGCATTAGTATTATTGAAAACTGTTAATCGTAGTTTTGCCATTCTTGATTTTTCTGCCTTTCTCATGGCGTATTTACCTTGTAACATAAATTCATATTTTACAAGGACAATGAAAAAAATTGTGCAAAAAATGATTACCTCAGTTGTTTGCCAAAATCATCTTCTATATTGTCATCATCCCAATTATCCTCCCATACTTTAATATCCTCCTCCTCTTCAGCATTTCCAGTCCAACCTAAAAAAATGTTAAAAACGAGATGTCAAATGATAGGCACCACGTGAAATAATATGAAGTAACTTGAAGTTAATAACTTTATAGGCACTATTTCGTGTGCAACAAAATTATGGTATATTTTCATGTTATTATGAAAACTTACTCTCGGCTGGAAACTCCTCAAACTCATCATCTTCCTCCAGGAGACCCAAGTCAATTTTAGTCTTTGGTTCGGCTGACATTTCGCTTCTGTTGAAAGTGAAATTATTATTTATTACGGACAGTGAAGGAGTCAAAATGTAATTCCACGGACAGTTTGTCAACGAAATATATCAAAGAGACTTACGATTTCCTCTTGCTGTGACCCCGGACAGTTGATTCTTATTTCTGAAAGACCCAAAAAACCGGAATGACTCTGTCGAAAATTTTCTTGTAAAATGCCTCCCTACTCCCGACCATAGAAACTTCTAATATGAAGCCTTAGAGTTAGCTTTGTGGCAAAGCTAACTCTAATGCACATTTTCGTAAATC
>WJFB01002981.1:0-15454 GCA_009870185.1 Pygmarrhopalites habei
ACATCAAAGTATAGCCAGTTAGGTAAAACGCCGATTTTACTTAGAATCTGATTCCGACTTTCATTGACGTTTCCTTGCCTGTGTAAATGATAGAGCCAAGGAAGATCAAGGAAAGTCGGAATCAGATTCTAAGTAAAATCGGCGTTTTACCTAACTGGCTAATACTACTTGCATGGTAGTAATTTAACTCAAAGCATGATGTACAAAAGGACTTATATATATGGTGCTCAAAGTAATTGATTGAATAACGACTACCTCTGTAGCAAAATTCATACTGGTCCTGAAAAAATGAATCATTCCAATGAGTATCCATATTTAAAATAACATTAACAACAGCAGCAAATATTATTAGTCTTCACTACTCACCTCAGATTGAACCATGGCAGGCCGTTGAGTCCTTTAAAATAAATTCATACAACATAGCCTTATTAGAAAGGAAATCATAATCAAATATTTGTAAAAAAAAACTTTCTAAATCATCATACCTCAGAATCCTCACAGTTTGGAATAAATCAACAACATCCTCACTTTGAATACGAGCTAAGACTACACTAAGTGCAATGAACACTCCAGTCCTCCCAACACCAGCACTGTTAAAACAATTTTAAAAACGAATGTAACACACAAAGGTTAGAAAATTTTTTTCAATAAATGGGTGGGTAGCCTGAAAGAAAAGGGACTCACCTGCAATGTACGGTAATGGGACCTTCTTGACCAAATTGTTCTTTTGTCTTGTGAACTTGCCCGATGAAATCAATGAAACCTTCCGCCGACTTGGGGACTCCCTGTTCAGGCCACTCGGCAAATTGGAACTGTACAAAAAGTTATAAAAAAAACCTTATTCCAAAGAACTTGATTATATAAAGAAAAGGCTAGAACAAAAATCAAATAAGAAATCTTACCTGACGAATTGTGCGTGATTGACCATCCCGTGCATCCGTAATCTGAGAAAAGTAATTCATTTTATGTCATCACAATTTTTTCTCCCTTTAAAATGATCCATTTCACAAATCATATGCAATCAAAATTAGTTGTGTGAATGTACCTTAAATTCTCTCAAAGTGTACTGGGACAAATTGTACTCAGCTATTGGGTCCACTACAAAGCACTGATAACGTTGCGAGCCTTTATCCCAAACAATAATAAAGAGTCAATCCACCATTTTACATAAATAAACAGCTTTTCATATTGTATTCAACTAACATCAAAAAATTAAAGGAAAAAATATGTGGAACTCACGATCGTTAGGCCAGTAGTGACAACATTTGTCCTATAACGAATAATCAGTAACATGTTTGAATAGAAAGATTTAGAAAAATAACTAATTAATTTAAATCCATTGTACCTTCCCCATCTCCCTCAGTTTTGTCAGCATAACGACAATAGTAGAATTTGTCTGTGAGAGCAAAAAATGACATTTGTTCAATTAATAAAATCTTTCTCAAAAATGATGGTCAAGATTTTCATAAAAAATACAGGATGTAAAGCATTTATAAGGTATTTTCGGAGAAATGAAGACAAAAGAAGTCGTACCTCCCAACACATTCGCCAAAAATCTTCAACAGTACCCGGACTAAATTGTCAAAAAAATCATTCATTCATTAGTTGATGATGTAGAATTTGCTACTTAGTTAATTTGTGTTCGTAAAAGAAGAAAAAACGATGGTAAAAACTTTGTCATTCCTTACCTGTCGACAGTTTGGGGCAAGGGCCCTTGCGTAGCTATATAGGTGCACCTGCGAGAGAAAATACTGATTACATCCTCCATCACATAATTACTATTCTTATGATGATAATATGAATAAAGACGTGTCACCCACCTATCAGTCCAACACGATGCAATGAAAAATAAAAATACAATGCAAATACAATGAGAACCACCAACAACCACTAATGACTTTCTACCTTTATTAAAATGTGCAGATATACTCACCTGTCTTTGTACCCATCAATGAATGATGCTGAAATACGAGTCAAGAAACACATACTGTCAATTTCTATCTGCGCTGAGAGAGTAGTAGCAATCAGAAAAATATTCACTTACCATTAATGTAGTCTGAACCTTCCACCCCGCGAATGGGTTGCAGGCAGACTCTGGTTGATTCAAATGGAAGGATATTTACCTGAAAAGAATTAAAAGTAATTTATTAATGCACAAATTAAGGTAACAAAACATATTAAGTCAGAGGGAATCTAATCAGAAATGTTGCCGGAAACATTTCCGATTGTTAATTGAGAATGTTACTAATCATTCATTTTTTTATTTTTGTATCAAAATGTAGACTTACGATTCGATTTTTCTTTTGATTAACAGGCAAATTCGCACTTAGGAAACGGTTCGGGTCAATCTTCATATTTGATAATTTCTAAAAAACGAGAGAGAGAAAAAGGTTCAGTTAAAAAAGTGCCTTTGATAATAACTTTTTTAGTTTAGTTTTCAAGTCTGAAAAACTCATTATAATACGAACCTTAAATTCGATATCTAGCCCACTGTAAGTTTCACCAGGATGAAGTGCAATCAACATTTCTAAGTGAGATTGCAGTTTATCAGCCGAAACTTCCGTCCTAGAAAAAAATTATAGTACATCAAATAATTAAATGAATATTATAAAACTATCATTCAATTCAAAACCATGTATTATGTATTATTTTTTACCTATTACATATTACCGCCTCTAAAATGGCATCACTGCAAAAGGTCAAAAAGATCAATGAGTGAGAGAGAGTCACAAAAATTAGACCGTACAACGTCATTCATGAAATCTACATTTTCACTTACTGAATAAATATGTACTGATCCTCTGTTTGCACCTGTAAAAATCACGATTTTAAAAAGTTTAATTAAAAATGAAAGTTATGCTTGATAAATATCCTAGTTTGTAGCGTTGGACCCTACCATATAATTTCTTTGAGCTCGTAGACAAGTCACATGCCCATATATATCCACACCTAGTGAGTTAATTAAATACAATACAATTAATATAAATCAAAATCATAATGATATAAGAATATGTGTGTATGATATGAAAGAAACGAAACGTACAGTTATCATACTGCATCCTCTCCAGCATTGAATCTGTAATATAATTTTTAATAAGTACGTTTCATTTAAAAATTATTGGTCATTTAAAAACACTACATATCAAAAAATGAACGTCCTCTTACCAATGACCACAAAACAGCCTGTTCGTCCAACCCCAGCACTGTAAACAAAGTGGCAAAAAATATTTTACTCACATGCTGTCACTCAACCCTTTTGCTTTCGTTTAAAATTGTCTCAACTTACGAGCAGTGCACGATCATGGGTCCACAATCAGGAGGGTTCATTGCTTTCACTCGGCGTAAAAACATTAGGAAGGGTGCGGGGTGGTCGGGGACTGAAAGGATAATCATCACATTGTCATTGACAACCTTGAAATGTACGACACAAAATTAAATATTAAACTCCTCCTCTCCCTCTCACCTCCATGATCAGGCCAGGCTGTGAATTGTAATTGTTTGATCTCCCTCGTTTGTTGCATACCCGGCTACAAGCCGAATACAAAAAATTGTCAGTAAAACCAATATTTCCCTTTTCTTCTCCCAAAAGAACAACAAGAATAACAATGAGACAACTTACAGCTGTCCTTCGAACAAGGAAGCTTCGTATGCAATAAGTTGAAAGTTCTTGAATTTCCCTTAGTGTAACAGTTATATCCCCATGTGGACACACATACGTTTCTGAACCTCTCGTCGGCCAATACTAATTTTTTTCGGAGAGAAATGAAGAAATATTATAAATATAAATATTATTATTCACAATTTTCTTTTAGTCTGTAAACAGTCGAGATTAAAACAAGTTGGTCATGTACCTGGTCACATTTTACACGAGTTCGCTCTTCTAATCTCGTCATCATGACTATTGTCGCTGTGTTTATCTGTGAGAGAGAGAAAAATGAAATTTGTTCAATTAATTAAATCTTTCTCAAAAATGATGGTCAAGATTTTTCATAAAATACACAGGATTTTCATACCTCCCAACACATACGCCAAAAATCTGAAATACATAATATTAAATTTTAGAACAAATCCTATAAAGTTAAATTTGTGCAGATATAAACATTCAAGGGACGATCCTCACCTGCAAAGGTTTCTGGGAGGGGACCCTGCGTCGCGATGTATGCGTTATTTTTTCGATATCCATCACAATAATTTGCATTGATATAATCCAATCCAATATTTTCTTTAAAATAAAAATGTTCAAATTATTTTTCCAAAATTGTAATCTTAATTTGTGAAGGAGTTTCTTAACACAAAATTTCCCCTTACCAGAAGGACAGCTCTTGACGGAGAGGACAACTCTGTTTAATTAAAAATGGAACATTAACCCTCATGTAAGTAAAAACAATGCATATCAAAATAAATTTGTATCAGAATACATATGAACCAAAAATATTTTTAAAAATACTCACCTAGAATGATCATAGGCAACTACGTTAGCATAACGATTTTTGGGTTTGTTCACTTCCAAATTGGAACTTTCCCAAGTGAACTGTTGACCCGGGTCAATAGACTCATACTCTTGACTGAATAGATGATTATCATTGCTTTTTAATCTGTCGATATGTGCGGCCAAGTCAGCAATCATAATACTGTACAACGAAATACAAATTATTAATACCTTATTTCTAAATTTTTAAAAAATAAAATCACTCACAATTTTTTTGAATAAGATGTTTGTATTATTGAACATTTGAAATTAATTAATAAAATGAAACTCACGGGGGATGTTGAATCATGGCTGGACTCTTAAAATTAAGACGACGCATCTCAACAGGGTCACTGGGACCGTCTGAACAGGTTAGTCCGTCCGAACCGATGGTGTGAATCCCCAGATTGGATGTGATATAACCTGTGGGCAAATCCTGCCTCTCTGCCATAAGCGGTTTCATCACACCCGATTGGTCTCCCAAATGTTTGTGAGACACCCGTCGTCTGCAGGAAAAAAAATATATATTCAAGACATCAGAATATGCACTACACACACTGAAAAATATACTGGGAAGTGAGTATTTGACAACAGCTGTAATACACACTTGTGTATGTATGACACACACACTCTGATGACTGTCATCACAACATAATAATAATGCAGAACAAGTCTCAAGTACCCCTTCCAGGAATCCCCGGACAGAACAGACGGGCATTCTACTTCAATACTTCCGTTTACTTCCCTTGTATGTTCCTACGTATTTGCCTTATGGTGTGTAGTGTGTACTCTCTCACTCTCACAAATTGTACGTCTTAATAAAGTTGGCCCATTCCATTGGGTCCTCTGCTCATGCTTAACGAAGAACTTTATCGCACAGTGTGTAATTGAAGTTACGAGACTTTGACAACGGACGAATACCAAATGCTTGATAAAATGGAGATATAAAGAACTTTTCATCAACTCCACGAGACAGAGAGAGCAAAAGAAGTTGACGAATTATTAAAAAAAATAGGGGAGAACCCCATAGTACAGCAAAAACCTGTGTACCTAAGCTCTCTATTGTGTGTGTGAGAGAGAGAGGGGGAGGGTGTGTGTGTGAAGCTTTTAAAATATCTTAAATATTGAGAATTGTTGTCATGTGGATCAATATCTAAACCTACTGCCGCCGAAACGGAGCCAAAGCCGCCAAGAGAGAGGAGAGAGAGATTGTAAATGACGTTTGCGTGTGTGCTGTGTTGTTGTTGTACATGTGTGTGTGTGTGTTGGCTAATACTCCTATAACATCATTCTTCTGTTCATTTCTCCACTGCATAGTTTTGCATGGCAAATAACTATTGATTTTCAATTTCCTCCCTTCCCTTCCTCCAAAATAATATAGACATGCAATTTTTACACACACATCTGCCTTCCTTGCTCTAGCTCTCTCTCTTGTCCTTCCCCATTAAAAGCCACTAGAGAGAAAGTGAGGACGACGACGATGAACCCCATGAATGGATATAGCTATCGTACTAGTACATTTAATTTTCAAGTCTCTTGGAGCATGGCCCTGCATACCGTAGTTGGAAGTCAGCAGAGAGCATATGGTCGATCTTGACTGTGTGTAATGCGTAAGTACTGTGTGTGTGGAGGTAAATTACGCCAAGGAAAAAAATTCTAGTTTGAGCCAGAGTAATTTACCCTATTGACTAAAATGACATGCTTTTCTTCCCTAACCCTAAAGCTACTGGAGCAAATTGCTTGTTTTTAGATTACAACATTAATATCATGATCCCTTGTGTGTGTTACTTGGTCGCCGGGACGCACAGACACTATTAATGATGTGACTTGATCAGGCGGATCATAAAGAACTTTTAATCAGGACAAGAGAGAGAGAGAAAGTATCAATATATCCAAGTACTCTTTGCGTGTGTCCCTCATCACAATGAAAAAAGAGAAATGTCATTCTCATTCAAAAATACTTGAGGAATTAACGTGTTGGAGAGTCTATGACAATTATCATTAGTCAGAGAGAATGACGGGGAAGATTAATTAATTACCTTTTGAAGAGGAAGCACATGAGCATACAGCAAGCAGCCAGGATGACCGCAATGACTGGAGCGACTACCCACAACATTCCATGATCTGTCATGGTCGTGGTCACGGAGGGTCCATGAGTTGTCTCGCGGGCTGAGCAGGCACAAAATAAAATGTACATTATTATTGTAGAGACATGTGAGAATAGAGTGCAAATAGCTTTATTTAATTCATACTGTACTTACGATCAGTTGGAGGGCGACTGGGGGGTTCACATGACTGGGCTTCTTGCATGTGCATGGAAATGGGGTCTGAGAATGGACTGGATGTGTACAAATGCTGTGAAAAAGAAGAGATTATTTAGAAATTGAATTATAAATGTTTTGTGGTGTGTGAGATGACTATGAATTTAATGAAATTATAGCTATTTTAAAATTATAATATCGTCACCTTCTGGGGAGTGTCCACAATGGCTCTCAAGAAAATTTTGTAGTTTTGATTACTGTCCAACACTGTAAGTAAAAAAACATTTGTATCATACATCAAACTATTCTTTAAAATAAGGTAAACAAAATAATAGATGCATAATCGTGATAATAAAGTAAGACAAGAACTAGTGACTGTTGCCACCATCACTTATGCATGACGGAGACCACTTACATCGGTTCCGAAATCCATTGTAACTGTCATCATCACCCAACTGGAAGTTTCTAGGGATGGCACGAGGGAGGAATCGGGCTGCTATGTAGGGCTGGAAATTGGAAGACTCATCATCCCCAAAATCGTCATCGTTTATGTAGGGAGAACCAACTATTGTCACTTTTGTGGGAACGCCACTGGTGGACGCCATCTGAAAATAAGCATCATTGAAATTAGCCCCAGTTCAAGTCATAACAATGATAGGAATAAAGAACAAGACGCACATTGTCAGTAAGAAATTGATCCGGGATTTTGTTTGCCATTTTCTTAGTGTCTGGAATCACAATGAGGTAGTACGCCTGGAAAGAGAGAGAGAGAGACTTAGTTTGAGAAATCAAGTCTACCAAAAACTTTTTTAAATTGAAAATTAATTGAATTTCAAAAGAATTGTTGTACGTACCAGAATCGGTCCGTACTCTTCGCTAGCCTGAAAAAAGAAAAAGATGAATCAAATTCATAATCATGTAATCGTGAAAAAATGTTATTGTATTAGGACAGTTGCATTTAGACACATTTTATAATTTATAAAAAAGGAAGAAAATTTCTCACGAAATCTATTACCTGTGGAAGAAATAAACTGATTTTTCCCCCTTGAAAACAAGCATCCGGTTTGACCTACACCCAAAACAAATAATCCAAAAAACCCTTATTAATTAAACAATAACGTAATTTCAGTAAAGAAGTTTGGTCAATTAACCATTGGTTGAGGGGCAGCCATGTGAGTTGCTGTAAGTAAAAACAGAAACAGAGTATATTAGTTTTATCGTACATGTTCGAAACCGGTCATAAACTGAGACCTTACGGCAAGTCCTTAACTGTGAATTGAAAGTACAAAATTCCACTTACTGACAGTAATTTTGGCAGGGGGACGGTAACTTCCATCACTTGGCACAGCCGTCAAGTTGACATTGTAAGTAGTGAATGGGGACAATTCACCAACGACCAATGACTCCTTGTCAGCGGGCACTCGGATCTCCTTCGTCTTAAAATATTGAGACTGAGTCATCCCGTCCGAGTCCACAAATTCCTTGAATGCATCGTAACTTATCTTGTACTCGATAGGATTAAGATGAACAGGTCGGGCCCACTTGAGCATCATACTGTGAGTACCTGGAATTTTTATAATATAGAATCTCTATTAATTTATGATTTATTGACTATTTTCAATTAATACTGAGAAATTGGGGTTCCCATTAATAAGAATAAACACTTTCCCTCATGCTCATATTCAGTGTAGCTTAAAACAAACTACTTACTTAAGTCTGCTGCTGTTAATTGAATTGGGACGTCATCCGGTTTCACTTTCACCATCACCTCCTCTGACACACGTCCAAGGCCTTGTTTGCTCTTAGCACATACTATTATGGAGTACATTGTATTCTTCTCCACCTGTGTTCCGAGGAGAAATGACAAATTTTGATTAGTATAATAATTGAACCATCTCCTCTGGAAGGAATTTACAGAAGGAATTTAAGCATCTAAGAGATTTTGTTTTTAAAAAATATAGAGAATAAGTTACATTAATAAGGTCTGCGCTGGTCGTCACAGGCACGGAAATGCTTTGCCACGTGTCCAAATCCTCAATTGGGACAGTCGTGTAAAATATCTGGTAGCCAATAAGTCGATTTCTGGCTGGGACCCCATCCCACCAAACTTCTACAGTAGAGTCAGAGGTAGCCATGGCCTTGACATTTGTTGGTGATCTCAACATTTCACGGTCGGTTTTGAATGGATATCTCTCACTTAATGGTCCACGTCCTGTCAAAACACACAATATGAAATTTTTGAATTTCAAATTTCAAACTCAAAATATACAATTTTTTTAAAGAAATATTTTATGAACCTTGACTCGTGGCTGCACAGACTTGAACCCAGTACTCTTGATTCTCTTCCAAATGTCTGAACACGGCCTTTAGTTAAGGAAACAAAAAAGTGGATTGTTAATAAATTGTGAATGAAAGTTTTTATCATAATAATTCCTCAGAAAACCCTCTTCCTGTACCTTTGTGACTGTGACATTCCGTTCAACCCAATCCCCGTTCTTTCTTTGAAACATGACATGATATCTCAAAATCTGTCCATTCCTCTCTTCAGGTAGTGGGGGTAACCAACTGACAGCCACAACGTCAGAGGCTTGGAATTTAATAGAGATATTGACTGGGGGTCCAGTGGGAGCTATAAATTAATTAATAAATATTTCAAAACTTAAATTCATGTAAGCTTTTAAATCAAAGTACATGACAAGAAATTCGATGTAGCGAACCTCCTTCAGGGGTTGTGTACAACTTTGTGGCTTCTTGACCATAACCAATTTGATTACTTGCTGATATTCTGAACTCGTACTCCACTCCACGTTCTAGACAAGTTGAAACATGAAATACAGATTGTAATCATGACACAATTGTGAGACGTTGATTATTATTTTGTAAAAATTGTATGTCAGTGTAATATGTATTTACATACCAAGTTTTTGAAGCCGGTGCTTCCGAATCTCTACTCCTTCAAAAATTATTTCTTCTGGTGGGACGCTTTTTGCACCATACTTTAACCTGTAGCTTTTCAGTTCACCAAATGTCTGTGTGGGTTTTGTCCACTCCAAGTCCACCGTGACACTCGCATTTGTTTCATACACTCTGAAAAAATTTACAAATATCCGCATATTATTTGTCAACTCTAGTAAAATAGTGTGTGTAACAATTTTTGAACAATGTTTCTCACTTGATTGTCAAATCTGGTCGAGATGGCACACCGCCTGGAGTCTTCAGAATTATTTTCTTGGATCTCAATCCGTCACCTGTAAAACACACCATAAAAATTCAATTTACTGTTATTACTGAATTAACAGCATTACTAGTACCTAGCACACAGCTATGAACAAAAACAATGCTACTTTCAAATAATTAATTAAATTGAAAATACCTTTGCGGGTCAAGGCCGCAACTTGGACTGCATATTTTGTGTCGGGCTGAAGATCCGTTGCTGCAATAGTTTAGTTTGTAATATTAGAATACAATACAAATTCAAAATTTGAAGTGGTCTAATTGTACTCAAAAAGAAGAAAAATACTCACCATTAAAACCCCTGGCATTACCATCAAGAATATCATGACGAATAGGGAGATTGAGCAAGTTATCACCTGAAAATTATGTCAGCGAAAACACTGATTAACTAACCATCTATTGAATTCAAATGGAAATTTTTTTGAAATTTAATTACATACCACTTTCAGAGAGCTCTTGGACATGTATCTGGTAGCCACGAATAACACCTACAGTCAAACAAAAATGTTCAGCGAGTTTTGAAAAGTTGAAATGGTGAAAGTCGTGACAATAACAAAAAAAAATTTTTTTACCATGTTTCTCATTTTGATTAGGTGGCTCCCAGCGAACAGAGATTGTCGTGGAATTCAAATTGAGTTCCTGTAACCATTACAAGTACACATTAATTCTTATGTAAATTGAACATTATAAGTGAATTTATTATTGTCATTTTCTTCTTTTTTTTAAAAAAAAAAATTACTCACCTCTCTGTTCAGAACGACGACACTCACATTTTGTGGTTCACCAGGAACTAGATTAAAATCAACGCCATTTAGTTTTCATTCATAAATCCCATTGTCAAAAAAGATTTGATCCAAAAAAATTATTACAAACTAAACTGAATACCATCGAAAAAATCAAAGACAGGCTAATATTACGGTACAATTACTTAAGTATATTAATTTATAGTTATGTCCACGCACACACCACATCACCACAAGACAGAAATTAGAGAGAGAAACAGACTAAACGTTAAGTTATTTATTAAATTTATACAGCCTAACTTTTTCTTTTGTCGTTAAATTAGACTTAGTATCATCAGTATTTAGAATTAGTACTTAATATTATTAATCATCAAAGGACGAAAACAGCAGCCTTCGCATCCACTACGAAATAATTAGACAAGTTCGACAGTAAGGATTTGAAAGACAAACCCTGGAAATATTCAAAAGTATGGACTTGATGCTTTATAGATTGTTAGTAGAGTTGAGTTAAAATTTTTACTGCATATATTAATATCAAATGCGAGCTTCAATATATATTTACGTAAGTACAGTCTTATTCCATTACACTAATGATAAATCTATGATAGAGAAAGAGAAAACTGTTTAATAGGATTTATTCAATTATCCATGCAAACTTTTTTTCTTAAATAGTAAGAACGCAGTCAAAATCATTATCCACACCTTCAAGATAGAAGCAGAGTAAAAGCCAGCGAAAGAATTGTTTTCTCTCATAATTCAATTAGAGAGAAAGATAGATAGACAGAAAGAGAGAGAGAGAGAGAGAGAGAGAGAGAATATTATAGTCAAACTGTGGAAAAATACTAAATTAATTCTTCCATCATCATATATAGAACCTCGCAAGCAAATACTTATATCGTTGCAAATACTCGCACTTTTTCTACTATCAATTTTCTTCTGTTAAAAGAAATTCAATTAATGAATGTAGCTGACTTATTGTGAGTACCCAAAAGCTTGATCACAGCTCCCCTCTCTTAAGCAAACTTTTAGTTTAAAATAAAAAATAAATGCATTTATTATCTGGATCTCCTCGTCTTTTAATTTTCTTGACAGATATCCACACTTCTCACATAAGTATACATTTACCATGTAATTAGTCCATGATTAAAAGGCACTGCACTAAAAAAATTCTCAATATAAAATGACATTTTTCAATATCCCATTCATTATATTCTGGCAGAAAATCTAATACTCTTTCACATTAAACATGGATGATCTAACAGAATGCTTTTTTTGACTTTTTGAGTTTGAAAGATGGACGACATGACACCACAAGCTAATTGTACTTTTGTCACGAGACTTTTCATAACTGAAAGAGAGAGAGAGAAATCAAAAAATGAAAGACGACGACAGGTTTTTTTCACTTGTTACAACCTCAACACAATATGACTATCACTATTCAGACAAAAATATATAATCACTCCACCACGAAAGAGACGATGACGAGAGCGAATATATTAAATTTAGTCTTAGCTATTAAATTATCACTAACTGACCTATCTTAAATACTTCTATATATTTTTTTAATAAACTCTACTCACGATATATAAATTGCTTTCTCTTAACTGTATTAATTATATTATGTATCTATAAATCCAATTATTATATGAATTCAACTAGCTATTTGTAAACACTATGAAGTTAGACGAGTTGTGACTTACTGTGCACTGCCGGATGAACAGAGGGTAGATTTTTTTTACAAGGTTTTTTATCAAGAGTTAAACAGATTTGGTTTTGGTTTTTTTAAAAAACGTTTTTTTTTCGAACGATTTTTTTTCATTCATTTTTGTACGGACATTTTTAGACATTTTTTTTAGAAAAGTCGTCGCGAACACAGATTTGTTAGAGAGAGAGACACGATTCGATAATATCGAGAGTTTTTATTTGGCCACGAGAGACACGAAGAAGGGATCGAACGAAGGAAGGAACGTCACCCAATTTCAGAGTCAGATTGATTGAGATAGACAAAAACAGAAATTCGGATTACATTCAGAATAATGATTTTTTTTCTTTTGATAAACACAAAATCAAAATATTTTTTTTCTTCTTTTCTCTTGAAAATTTCATTTCTTCCACCCCGTTATTTTTTCTTGTATTTTTGTGATAAATATTGTATTTCATGTATGTTTTTGTGAAACTCAAGATCTGGATGATCCTGGGAATTTGGGGGAGGAAGAAATGAATTTCCTGAAGTGATAAATTCAAATCATAATAATCAATCATAAAATTTTGTGCTAATGTGAAATGTTCAAATGTAAAAAAACAGGTATCAATATAAATGTAAAACCATTTTGATAGTTTGAGGGACATTTTTTTTTCAGAATCGTGAACCAAAGAAAAACAAAAGGTGAAATGAATAAATACAAAATCAAAAATGTATACACAAAGACAACGCAAATCTTTTTAAACTCAAAAATTTGTAAACCATAAAAGACAAAATCACCGAAATGGGAAACAATAGAATACAAACTACCAAGAGAAAATATACTAGAGATCATAAGACATGAAAGAAATGAAATGAAAAACTAAGACAAATTGTAGACAGTGAAAATGTAGTCAAAAGTTTTGAAAGAGTACTTGTGTGACAGGAGAGAGAAAGTGCAATTTGGGACGAAATGAAGATCGTCCAAAAAAAAGAAAGAAAATAGACAAAGAGAAAAGTGAGAGTGACGCGGATGGTTTTTGAATATTTCTTTTTGGTGAAAGGTGAGAGTGAAAGTGAAGAGAAAGTTAGTGGCGATGAGAGGTGCGTTGTATATTTTTATGAAAATATATTTGATGATTAATATTTGTGATTTTGGTGACTGACAGTATTGTATTGTAAGCAAAAAAATTCAATTTTTGCCGTGATTACTACGTGATGACTACGTGAGGAAGTGATTTTCAATTTTTTAAAAAAAAAAATAATTTCAAAACAGCTAAGTTACATATAAATGGTATGGGATCTGTGCTGGTGCTGACAAGTATTTTTTGAGTGACTGTGCAATGCAGTGCAAGTGCCTTGTGTTTTCATTTCTCTCTAAATTATTTGGAGTGTCAACTAAATTTACATACACACTTAAAAACTATTACTATTGTATTATCAATACGTCATTTTTTTGACCTGATCTATTTCTCATGTCGGTAAGATCTCACAATTGGGATTTACCTTTCTCCTTTTGCTTATCAACTTATTTTATAGATAACGCTTTCAAACATTCAAGAAGTGAGTACACGGTGGAAATGTACAGTGCAGGCAACTCTTAATAAGTTATAAATATAGTATATACGGTTATTAAAAAGCAGTGGCAGGTGAGTGCAGAGGATTATTAATTCTTAACTGTTAGATATATTCTTAAGTAGTACAAAGATTATCGTATATAGTCAACTGAAAAGTAATAAAACAGAGCAAGAAACTGCAACAGCTGTGTGCATTTTGTTTTTTAAAATAGAAATTCTTTTTTTACCACCACCCCCATAACAAATTTTAACCATATACTTAAGAGAATTAGTAAATGTTTACTGGAAAGAGGAAAAATAAACTGCCAATAAATAAATAATTTTCAATGAGGCAGCAAAAAGCTGTGTGTAAATATATAATTCAATATATTAATCAACGTTCAAGAGAACATGCAAACTGCTTTTGGAAAATACTGAAAGAGATTTTTTTTGATCAGAAAATTATACAAAAATTGGAATAAAAATTGGATGGACACATTCCCTGTCTCTGAGATTAATTATAAAATTATCTAATGTTCTAAATAGTATTGTTAATTAGCAGCTGCTTATCTGCTTAGAAGACCTAGTCTAAAATTAGACTTTAAGAGAGAAAGAGAGAGAGATAGAGAGAGAAAGTTTTGTTTTGTGAGTGAAATAGTTTTTTGGTACTAGTATAAATAGAGCTAAATATTTTTTTTGAATTTTTTTGTTCGTTGTTTTTCGAAATTTTAAAATTTGAGAGAAAATGGAATGTTTTCAACCTAACATTTTATACGTTAATTAGTAGTAAATTGAAATGTTTTGTAATATTTTTTTGTTGAGTATTATTGTTTTAATGTAAGTTTTTCACTTGTGATTTTGTTTCTGTTTATTTTGAGAAAGATATCTGAATTTACTTCTTTGTCTTCTTTGTTCTAGGATATATATTTATATAGAGAGGATAAAGGGTTTGAAAAGTAATTTTGTCATTTGAGTATTTTTGAAAGTTGTATTGAGTATATAAGTAGGAATGTGAGAGTGAGCATGGGTAAAGTTGTTTTTTAGATATATAAAAAAAGAAAAACAACAGTACAAACTCAAAATACATTTATAAATAAAAATTGAAATTCACAAGAAGGAAAATAAAAATTCTGAGTCTTAAAAAAAGTCCCATCCTATCCAAATTGATTGTTATATATTAGTGAACTAAAGTATTACTGTTTGCTGCATGTTAAAAGCATGTTGTTTGTTGTTGTATAGTACATTAAATATATTATGTTAGGTGGGAAGAGAGAAAAACAAATTTGAGTAGGTGCAACAAATTTCTAAATATCCCAAAGTATCTAAATAGTTAAATAATTTAGCTCAAATGAAGCGATCAAAATTCTATTCAAAATTAGCTTCAACAATAATACATAAACAAAAGATAAAGAGTAAAGCCTGGATATTTGAGACGTATAGAATTGTAGTAAAGAAAATACTAAATACAAAAGGTTCAAATAGGGAGAGAGACAGAGAGAGGGGGGGGGGGG
>WJFB01002982.1:0-15450 GCA_009870185.1 Pygmarrhopalites habei
TGGAATGGATCACATTGTCTGGCCATCATGAAGGACCCGAAAGCTGTGAATGTCCTCATGACTTTCAATTCTCACAAGACTGGAAGGACATATTCAAGACTACCGTACGGTGTTCCTTCTGTGCTTCTCTACCCCATAGACATTGAGATTGTAGACTCAAGAGCTACCATGTCATTGGCAGTGGACATTGTTGACCATCTAGGAGTTGATCGCAATATTGGAGTCATCCCTGTCGAGTTTGTGGGAGAACTACATCAGAGACAACCAGAATCTGTTGGGGAACAAGAAGATGTGAGATGATAATCAATTATTATTATTATTCATATCAAAACCTATTGATTGACGCCACAAGTCATCACACTAAAATAAAAGTTGTTTGTTTAATTGTCATTCTTTTAGCTACTTGAACTACAAAATGTTGGAGCAAACCGAGAGAGTTTTGATGACAAGGTACATAGACTCTTGACTGAGGGAATGTCAACAAAAGTGGCCGCTTCAATGTGTTTGGTATCCGAACAGACAGTCTACAACTTTGTAACAAAAAAGTGGAAGACAGATGTGAGTGTCACAACTTGAAAATAAAATATAAAAAACCAAAAAAGTCTCCATTAATAATTAATTATTTTTATTTCATGATTTATTACAGCCAACAGTTTACCCTCAAATAACAAACCGAAAAAGACCCTATCATGCCTTAGAGACTTCAATCCAAACAAGCCAAAGACAATCCAAACCCACAGAAAACACCAAGTGGCAAATAATCCTTGATTTTGCAAAGATTGGAGCCCTTAGAGAGACAGCCAAAAAGTTTGATTGCCATCACTCCGAGGTGGCCAAATTGACTGCGATTTACAGACATGTCAAAACCCAGGTTCAGGCTCTCCCTCACCATGAACAACCAGAGTTTGTGCCAATCATGAATGCCTTAAAGCGTACAGATGATAATCAGTCGGAAATTGCTCGGAAATTGAACGTTGACAATTCACTTGTGTCAGCAATTAAGAGAGAAAATGTAAGTTTTCTTTTATAAAAATTGTCTACAAAAATAATTATTAGTTACTTAATGAAAAAAATATATAATTTATTATAGCTGGAAGAAATTCAACTTGATAATCAGGACAGAACCCACACATTCCATCCTCAACTTGGTGACCCTACCAGACTCTTTGTTCTTGGCGAGACTCTGTCAAAGGGTACTACAGCTTCAAGTCTAAGCCATGAAATTGGAAGGGCAGGTTATACTGTGGGAAGGAGTCTTCGACAGCTGGTAGGTTCCTTTAAAACAATAACTTAAAGTACTATACACTCAGTAATTAAAGTTTTGAATTGTTATAACTTATGACGTATTTATTATTATGACTTGCAGACAAGAAATGAACCAGATTTGAGAGAAAAAGTGAAGAAGGAGAGGAACAAGTTTCTCCAACGTGCCAGAAAAGAAACAATTGCCAAGAAAAGATTTGATGTTGTAAGATTAGAAAATCCTTTGGCTCCTCCTGGTCATCGAGATTTGATGCTACATAAGGTAAATTATTATGAAAAATATAGCTCACTAATATGACAATTGTGGACGTTAAATATTGTAAATTATTATCACTAACGATCAAATAATTCATGTACTTTTACGGAGTAAACATACTATAATGAACATAATGTTTAACTTTTTAGGTTTTTGGTAATCATTTCAATCAAGTCAGTCAAACCAATTCATTGCCCTTGCAAGAAAAATTAGAACAACTGGCAAAGATTGAAGAAGAACAAGTTTTGTCCGACTTTGGTCAAATGCAGATTGGAACAGGAAAATGGGCCCATACTAATACTCTCCACATCAAATTGGAAATTTTTGCAAGAGAAAATGGAATGACTTTAACCGGCAAGTGGCCTCAAGGATTTATTGAAACTGCAGTCAGAGATGAAGAATATGAAGGAAAATTGATTGGAGATTTATATTGTACCAATGTAGATGACAAGATTCTATATGTGAAGACGAAGACTCGAAACTCATTTCTTCTTCTCAAAGACGACACCAATCCAAATGATAAAATTGTGTATCAGCTCTGCTCCCACTCATCTTGTTTCAATTTAGCCAAAGAGAAATCCTTTACAACATCGGAGGACATGAAGCCATTGTGCAAGCAACATCATGACAGAGTCAATCATCAGGTGTTTGTATTCCGAGACAACAACAACAACAAAAAACTTGCAAGCTTTGTACTGACTGTGGCTGTTTATGGGAAAAGATGGACAGAGGATACTTTTAGAAACAAAGCTCTTCAAAAACTGCAAAAACTTATTCTGTACCAGGAATATGAAGAGTCACGGTTGCCAGAAATGACCGATATGAGAATTGTGTATGAGTCGGAGAAATTTGTAGATCGAGAAGAGAGTAGAAAAGTTCACCATACTCTTATGGTAATTTTCATTAGTTAAATTAAACAAACTATCATGAATATTATTCGACTGGCACTGTATAAAATTCATATTGAAATTATTTTATTTCCTTTCAGTTTGCGATCAAAGTCCATCAGCTAATTCTCCAAGGGACAAGTCTTAATTCAAAACCGTGTGAATCAAGTTGGTTGAAGAGCCCAAAGGTGGTCAGGATGGACAGAGTGTCACAAGAATTTTTACTAGACATTTTACGTGGGAGTGGACATTTACTCATTGCAGTAACTTGTTCTGAGTACAAGGATTGGCTGAGCTCCAAATTTCCCACCTTATCCGAGTCTTCAGTTGTTAAAAAACTAGAGTCATTTCAACATTTCCTGGTGGACTCTTGTACGGAATATCATTTCCGCAAAGAAGAAACTCATCACGATAGCGATACATTTTCAGTCATCTGCTCCCATCGTTCATGTCTTTATTGGCCAAGGAGGGAAGAATTGTTGAGACAGTTTCAGGCTGACCGTCATCGTCCTGAAGAAAATTTTGACCGCCGATCCTCTCTCTATTATATTATGTACTCTGATGGAAAATCTTACATTGGTCCTTATCTCGGTGGATTCAAGACTGTTGTGGCAAAGTGTCACTTACCCGGTGTTGGAGGGAACACAGCGGGGGACATTCATTTGGCAATGACTGAGGGAGTAACAGTAGCGGCCCAGGGGACTATACTAGTTTTAGACGACAGTGAGAATTTGTCATACAAGGTCAAGAAAGCCGTAACTGAAATGTATGAAAACGCCATGCTAATTCTCCAAAACACAATGGACATTTTGAAAAGGACACACTATAAAGCTGTTCCGTCGACTCAACCGACCAAGAGCTTGAACAAGGAGTTGAAAAATATGCCCTTTCCTTCAAATATGGTTAATAATCTACAGCAATTGTCCATGTCACAGTATGGGTCATTTCTCCTTTACAGCTTTGATGAGAAAATAAAGTCTGGTCCATTCAAAGGTACCAATTTATTTTAAAAAATAAAAAAAATCTTTATTTTCTATGTGCACTAGTATCACAAAAAGCAAAAATGATTATTTATTTTATTTATCTCAAATACAGATCTTTTTGGTAGTTTCAACGCTCTACCTGTCACAAACATATTTCAACCCGATCATCTCCGTAACTTGTTCCGGAAGACTCGTCCAGTTTCAATTAAGGCAGAGGGAAAGGATGCAGACATGATTGATGACATGTTTACAGGAGGTAATTTTGATTTTTATGAAGAATTTGAGGATTTCCAATAATTACTACACAAACTAATTTTACGTCAATATATATTACATATATATATTACAGTAATATTTAGTAGGAAAAAAATATTGATGATGAATTTTGTAATACCTTTAGTAAGTAAGAAGATTTTTTTATTAACAAAATACTGTGCCGTTTCGGACAATTGAATTCGTGTAGTAGTGATAATAAATGAATTTTTCTCTTCTTTCTTGTTCCATAATTCGTAGTGGTATGTGTAAATCATGATTGAATAAATGAAAAAATCACATTTTCACTCTCCATTGAAACAAAAAAGTTCACTTTCCATACCAATTCTTCAATACAAAATCTCGTACTCCTATCCTGTCCACACCATAAGTAGCACATTTCTCAGCCACGGTTTTAGAAAGGTGACACTCATGTAATTTTCTTCATACATGTGAGTTTGTCGCTCAATTGAATTTTGTCTCATTTTTTGACCTGTGCATTCAACACATTTAAAGCGCTCAAAGACTTTGGGAATGAGTCTCCAAAGTTGAATGTGGATGAGGAAGAGCGATAACCACGAAAAACTCAAACGTTGCAAAAATTGATAAAGGGGTTGTGATGCGAGGTCAGCCAGATCGTGTTGAAATACTGATAAGGGGCAGAAATATATTGCTTCCAATGCAGCAAAGTTAAAGGCACTGTATGACATGCAAAGCATTACAATGTAATTTAACGGAGGCGCTTGCTTGTGTGTGTGTGTGACAACAAAGAGAGTGGAAGAAACGAGTATGAGGATATATGATGTAATGAATACTTGGGTCAAATTTAAATTAGCGAAAACGTCATTTCATCGGCGAAAATTCCAAATCCATTGGTTCAAATTTCATTTCATCGGCTAAAATGCAAAATGTGTCGGTCATAACTCCATAAAATTGGCGCAAGTCAAGAATCTGTCGGTGAAAAGTGAATTTCGCCGGCTAAAATCGAAAATCTGTGGGTTAAAACCTATTTCCATGGGTTTGACTTGTACTACTGCCTCATTTAAAAGTGTCCAAAAATAGCAGATTTAGCTGAAAAGTAAGAAAATGGCTGTGGATGTAGTGGGGGAGTTGTAACACCGACCACTTACCCGTCGTAATGATAACATTTGACGCCGACTGCACAAGTATAGATTTGTCCTTAGTTTTAAAATACGGTACCGTGGCCGAGCGGTCTATGGCGGTGGTTTAAGGCACCATTCTCTTCGGAGGCGAGGGTTCGAATCCCTCCGGTGCCAGTAACCTTTTTGACTTTTTTTTCGTCATTTTTTTGCTCAATAATGTGTTTTTTCAAAAAACTTTTTTGTACGCCAACAAAAAGTAGGGATGTTCAGTTACATACACACATTTTTTATTCATCTAACAATAAGTAGAATCATTGACAGCATTTTATTTTATAGAATGAGATGATTGAAAATAGCAAAAATACTCATACACACATTCACAGAAGAAACATCTCAATTACTCCAGACTGGAAGCTAGTATTGTCATCATCAACTAACAAAACAATTTTGCACTTTTCTTTGTTTTTTAAAATAGAGAGAGAGATAGTGAGTGTATGTGTGTTTAGGAGTAATTGAGATTTTTATACACAACTATATTTCTTGAAACAGTAAAAGAAATTGATACCACCATCTATTAATTTATGCACACCTTGTATTTATATATAATATATTTTTTTGAATCTTTATCTACTCTCTGCTTTATGTTTTGGAGGTCGAAATGTTTTCAAGGGTTTTGCCTTCTTTGCCACAGGGGCTTTCACTTTGGCCGCCGCCATCGGTGTAGTTGTTGTTGATGACGATGGTCCACTCCCCGATTGAAAGGTTTTCCAACTAGCAACTCGACCTTCCCTTGATTCCTCAAAATTCTTTGCCCATTCTTTTTCAACTTTTGCTTTTTCTTCCGTCTCAATTTCTTCTTCCCTCTTTCGTTTTCTTTCTTCCTGGTCCCTTGATTCTGTTAACACATAAATCAAATGAAAATGTCAAAAATCCTGCTTTAGTGCTGCTTTAGTGGGTCAAATCTTTTTTTACAAACTTTTGGAACAAAGCAGTTTATACCATATAAAATAAATTGACAAAAGCAGTGTCTAATGATAGATATTGGTAGTGGGAGTGTGTATCATGTGGTTAGAAAGGCAGGTCGACTTCACATGTCACGTTATAGGTCACGGGAAAAAATTTTATGGTAAAAAAATGATTTGTCGGAATCATTTTCAGACTCTATTTGTCCATCAATGTCACCCTCAGAGGTGATTTTGACAAAGAGTCACTCACAACTTCTCTACAGAAAGAGTTCCACTCCAATTTTACATGAGTGAATATATTTTCCCTGTAACCTATAACTTGACATGTGACCTCGACCTGCCTTTATAATCACATGATACTACACACTCCTAGCAACAATACCTTTCATTCGACACGACTTTTGTCAACTTTTGTTTATAGTGTATAAACTGCTTTTATGCCAAACTTTTTAATTATACCTTGACTCCGTCGTTTTCGCTCAATATCGGCAAATAACTTCATAGTCATTACATAAACTGCATGTTTGTATTTCTCTGGGTCATCCTCTTCCACATTCCAAGACCTGCCTTCTTTTTTCAACTTTTTCCTTTTTTCATTTACCTTCAAAAATTACAACAACAAAAAACATTAGACGAATCCTTTTTTTATAAAATTATTATTTTCATTATTTAGTATATACTCACATTCATATCCGTCCTAGCTCTTGCTTCTTCCACAACTTCAAGACACTTTGCTCTACTAGCATCATTTTCCAATGTTTTCCAAGCCCGATTTATAACTTTAAAAAACAGAGAAAAAAATTATCATCATCATCATCATCATATTAAATCCAAATTTTAATCAATAATTTTAATACTTACCTTCAAAAGCACTTTGAGCTCGATCCTTGTCATCTTGATTTTTGTCAGGATGAACCAAAATGGATAAACGCTTGTACTTTGTCTTGATTTCATCAATGGTCGCCTCCGGGTCACAATTTAACACTTCAAATGGATTTAAATTAAAATAAGATGATCCTGGTCTTAAAAGACGTTCAATTTGTTGTTTAGGAGTGAGTACAGAATCACGCTTTTCAATTTGTTTAACCTATTTTGACAAAAAAATAAAAGGAATTTAATGACACAGGTAAAACTTTGAAAATGACAACAACATTGTTACACAAAGAATTTTAACTACCCTTACGGTAAGGGCCTTACCTCAGAATAAAATTCATTAAACAATCCATCCTTCTCAGCCGTCATTTTGATAAATCCCAATCTTTTCTCTTTATATATATCTTGGTGTTAAATAATTATGATTGAAATTAAAATTATAAATTTGAAAGAAACTTAAAAGTCCATTTGGAAAAATATGTACACTTTGTTTACCTACTTATGAGACAGTTCAACCGTCCGACTAGTCAAAGAAAAATTTAGCTAAATAAATAAATTGTGATAAATAAATCCTCTTGCCTACTTTAATCACAATTAAAAATAGTAAAAACTCAAAATTTTTTGAGTCAGAGGAACGCAAATAATTCAAAAGTAGACATTTCCGCCAATTTTCTATGCTGATGTTTTTTTATTCGCAAATAATTTTATTTTCGTTACTAGAACTAGAAGCCCTTGAAAGGGACCGAATTGAGCCCTTGATCAAAGAATTGGATGACGATGAAGGTACCAGGGTAGAGGAGGATGTTCTCAAATGACTCGTCTTTTCTCTCAATTCCTCCATTAACGGGACGTTGCTTGCCAACGCTTGTCCAGTGACATGATCTGACATTAAAAAGTCTCTCGGTTTCAAAACCTTGATTATAATAGGAGGTGGAGGTCTTGGTGGATCATTTCCGGTCACTTTTCTAAATTCTGAATTGAAATATCGTCTTGTCGTCCTTTGTTGTTGACCAATTTTCTCCCATTGTCTTTTCACCGTAGAAAATTCCAGTGGACCATTGCCACTCTCTTCCTCTTGACTATGAAGGACCATTGATGTCCATCCAGGTGGAGGTGGGTAAAATGGCCTTGTCTTAAAATGGTCTTGTCCTTTTGTCTCCTTCTTCAAAAGTTCTTTGGAGAGGATTAGGATAGTGCCATGCAAATGACTCAATTTGTTGTTGGTCAACAATACGTCTCTCCCAGTGTTCCTTCAACAAAGCCACTCTCATAGGTTGACATGTCGACTCTGAAAAATCTTCCAAATATTGTGCACTTTGACCCCACCATGGTAAAATATTCTCTTCCTCCTCTTCTTCTGACTCGTCGACAGTTGTCAATTGCTTTGGCTGTTGAGTGTCCGTCACGTTTTCAAAAAAATTGATTGCTTTGGTCAAACTTATGGTCGTGGTATCATATAAACACTTTCTTTGAGCCTTTGTAAAATTTTGAATACTATTTTGTGACGGGGGAGTGTTCCAATAATTGGCAACACTACTACTATTTCTTTTTGACATTTTTGATAGAGATAAAATAAATTATTTTAAATAATTCCAAAATTATGCTTTTATGCTTTGTCCAAGGTGTTGCAAAAAAATTTTGTGATCACAAAATTTTATTTGCAACACCTTGGCTTTGTCCAGTTGTCATAATTCAAAGAAAATGTCACCTTTGATCAAAGTTCAGCAGTGATAGCAGCATGGACAAACCATGGAAACATTCAGTTCAAAAGTAGAATCAAAATATAATTTATTGAACACATTTTTCAGTCATTTCTTTGACACAAAAATAATCTCCACATCCTCTTCTATCTGTCCCCAATTTCAATAGCAACTCGGGTCCTCAGAGTATGCTTCCCAATTTTTATTTTGAACTGAAAACAAGTATTTTAAAAATTCTCATTAAAATTGTAATTAATTTGCTATAAATCAAGTATTTGACAAACCTTTAACAAATACTCGATCGTAATTAAAGTACAACGTCCACCCGCACAAATAACATCCAATCGTTTTGGAATGACCAGTTGCCCTTTGACCCTCAATGATTCACCTCTTGAACAATTCGTGTCTTCACTGTCATCATAGTCTAACGAATTTGATTTACATAAAGGTTTCATCATCTCCTTCTCAAGTTCGTCTGCGATGAACGTGACCAACTGGAAATTCACAATTAAAAAGATTTAAATCAAGACTATAATAACGCAAAGCCCATTTGTTTATGACTTACCTTTACAAGTTTGACATAAAACCTCCTCAGATTCTTTTCACTCTGATTGAAAATTTCGATGGAAAAATTGATGAGGTCACCCGGGTGAAATCCTGTCCGAGCCATTTTAACAATCCATTCCACATCATCAGACATTCCAAAACAGGTACAAGAATTCGACGATTCAGTCCCACCATTTCGCCATGCTATGGGTACCCTTGACCTCGGACTTAGCCGATAGGATCCAATCATTCTGAAAGGAAACTGGGCATTGTCCTCGTCCCCGAAACTACAAAAGGATGAGCCAATGACTCCCTTGATTTTGTAGTAAATTTCTCCATATTCTCCCTCAAAAGTTGAGGGTAGACCTTGAGGGAGCTGGAATTCAAAAGGGTATCCACAAACTCCAGGATGACTTGTCTTGTACGAGACTGGATCAGCTGGACAGAAAATTTAACACCATTTTTAATAAACTGGAGAATTTGATTTTAGCACAAATTGCCTGGCTGAGGATTTCTATAGCATTCGTAAAACCACTTGGCAGAGCAACAAACAGAAAACGGCGTCAAAGTTGAGCAAAAATGTATGTAATTTAATTGAGAGTAAAAGTAACTGACTCAAATCTACGACAGTCTTTCCCTTGTAAAAAGTTTCCTCTGAAGTTCTTGACTGCTTTCCCCAACCCCACTGACATTTTGCCTTTCCAATGGCAGACAGTGTCAAGTCTACAATTTTGCATTCATTCATTAAATTCAATTTTAAAAAGTCAATGATTGTTTTAATTCTATTTCTCTCTCTCTCTTACACTGGCCTTTCCCTTTCTCCAGCACAACTATACCCATCAGAATCTCTCCAGGATGATAGATGGGTTGAGAGAAAATTACATTAACAATGAGGACCATTTTGTTAAAAAAAATATATTCTACAGTTTGGCACAAATTTGGATTAAAGATATGGTTGAGCTCGTGTGCGATGTGCTGTGAAAGTCGGGAGAAAGCGGGTACTCCATACAACGGGAAAGTTAGGAAAGTGGAATCGATTTTCTCCTTTACGACCTACATTCCTCCCTCCTCCACCTCCACAAATCATAATAACACTGAAAGGCTTATCATTTTAATTATCAAGTCATTCAACTGCTCAAACTGTGATTATTATTACTACAATGAGTCAACAGTTGGACCCGATTTGGTTAGAGTTGACAAATGAGCTGAACATCCCCACAGAAAAAAGTGACCAGTGGCTCAAAATGATTAAGGAAACTTATGAAAATCGGATATGTATTGACCTTCCCTATCTCCAATTAAAATTAGAACATTTTCAAAATTATCGTACTACTCTCAAGAATCCTTACGCACTTTTCCTCGCTCTCATCTTCCAGTCGTGAGTGGCCAAATTGTTTTTTTTTCATTTTTTATTTTAAAAACTCATTTTGAAAATATTCTCAATAACTTTTTTTCAGGATTGACTACGACACAAAGTCAACGGATAATGCAGAGAAATGTGTAGAAAAACTAAGAGAATTTGCAACCGAGACTGGAATTGACAAAGTATGGGTAAATTCCTTTTCATACAATTTTTTCTGATAAGAATTAACTATGATCTAATAAATTGAATTGTGAATTTCACAGAATACTGAGTTTGTGGACAAGGTATGCAATTTGATTGAATTGTCCGTCACAAACTCGACAGAAGAACATTTGACAGCCGGTGCTTTTGGTCAAGAGGATCATCATTATTTTTTGGATATTAATCTCGTCATGTGGGCTACAGGTGAAAATAAAAAGAATTATTTTTATGTGACAATTTCGGTCGTCCATGATTGTTTTTAAATGACAATTTTTTCTCCTAATTGAACAGAATGGGAAGAATATTCTGCATTTAGTGGAAAAACGAGAAAAGAGTATGATTTTCTTAATGACACAGCCTACACAAGTTTACGATTAAAGGTAAAAATTTCTTTCACTGCTTTATTTCAACACCACTTGAATTTTTACAAGCACCTATGCAATAAGAATATTTTTCTCAATATTCCACAAACTCTACAAAATGGTGAGTGGCGTCGGAGTCAAACAAAAGTTTTTAATTTAAACTATTCACAGGTTCTTCAGAGTTTACTGCAAATCCCAAATTTGTTCGCAACTCAGGAATTTCGTTCCCAGTATGAGGAGAAAGCTAGAGAAAATATCAAAAAGGAAATCAACAGCCTAAAATAAAAAAACCACTTACTACTAACTTATGTATTACATAAATGAATGTGATGGAGACACTTTAAACTTTTGCTTATAAAAAATATATAGCCTATAACTATAACACGTACATAATAAATAACTACAGGATAATTCCTAAAAAATTCCTCTGCTGGACAGCTTCTCGCACACAAATCAATGTATGTGAAATTATGTAAATAAATATAGTTCATAATGTAATAAAAGTGTTAAAAATATCAATGAAAATTATTTCAGTATTGGATAATAATAAAAACGAGAGATCTGATACGCTCAAATAGATTCAAAAAATAATAATCTTAAACAATTTTCACAAAAAGTGCACCTTCTTTTCAGAAAAAGTGCATTCCAATGAAGCATTGCTTATGAAGTTTATGAAGGAAATTATAAATTGTAATTTACAATGCATTATCCGCTGATTGTAAATTTTGCCATCATTTCACCATCACTGTAAAAGCTGTCTGTTTTTTGCAAATCCGAAAGAAACGAAACAGAATTGGAGGTAAGATACATAAAGTTGCAAAATTTTGCATCATTCACACAACTCTCGAACATTCTCTCCGAGTACTAAAAGTACATAAAAGAATTATTAGCTTTTGCCTGTTGGAAACTGCATTGAATTTACAATAAAGTTGTTTCCTTGAGTCTCAACCTCAGCTCAAGGAGTCTGCTCATTCTTACTTTACTTACGTGTGCAGTAAAATGTAGTTAGAATTATTTGCAAAAAATGTAAATGACTGAGCTTTAAAAGTGGCTGGTGGTTAAACTCTTGTTGTTGTTAGTGTGTGTGTGTGTGTTGTGTTCAAAATTATAAAATGTAGTATAATAATTAAACGCCCACATACTCCTTCCTTTTTTCCATCATTATTAATTCAACCCCCTCCTTCTCTCTCTCTCCACAAACACACACCATAGTCCATTAAACATACAGAGAGAGAACAGGTAGTATGGTAATAATTTTTGCAATTTTAATTTTGCAAACTTGTTGTTTTGTTCATGTGTACCCCACAACTCTCATCTTTCACTTCACTGTGTGCCTTAATGCCTTGTAGGCATTTTAGCATGTTTTTTTACGCTCTCTCTCAAGATCAAGGTTCCATCCTCTCTTCTCTCCCTCTCCCATCCCAAAAATCATCATCATTTTTGCCAAATATCCAGCCAAAAATCAAAGCCAGGAAAATGGCCAAAAATCTAATCAATTCCATTTCATTGTTTCCTCTTCTCCGAATCCCTCCATTAAAAAGAACCTTTATTGACAAACAGAGAATTGTGTTAATGGTGTTTTGTCAAACAATCAGAGAGAGAGGGAAAAAAAGTCAACTGTGATGAGTCATATGACAATAATCAGCACAAATGAATACAAAACAAATGAAATTTATACGCACAATAATTCTTCATCCACAATAGTTCAATAAGAAAATTAAACTTGTGCTGTACACACTTTTGTGAATGAGAGTATTAAATATTCAATATGCGATGATATCATCCTTTCTCTCTATACATGTATAATAGTTAATGCACGATTCAGTCTGTGTATGACAGACTCATCCACCACTAGATAATACTGTTGTCCAGTTTCAAAAATTACAATTTAATTGTGGATTAGTCATCACAGGCATAGGCACACAAACACCGTCAAGATCCATGACGCCATCAAAAAGAAGAGAGTCTGAAACAAAACAATGATGACATCATCATCTTTTTATCCCTCTCTTAAATTTGTACATTACATATTTACGAACATTATAAAAGTTGTTCAAAACAATTTTTTTTGTGTGTATATTTCTTCCAGTACTTAAAAGTAGTTTTGTGCGTCGTCTTGTCATTTACATAATGGTGTGTGTACAGCTTAGCTGTACCTCACAAATATTAAAATTGACATTACATATTTTAGTTATGTATTTGTTCAACTCCTCGATAATTAAATCCTATATCTACGAGTGTGACTTGACTGTTTGTGTGATTAGAGAACAATAGTCCACTTGAGAGAGAGAGAGAGAAAATATATTGCATAATTGTCCTGGTCGTTACTGGTGGTGGTGGTGTACAATATTTAATCACAGTTAAAATGTATGTACCATATAATCTGAATGACGTCAATGAAAATGAAACAGACAACCACACATTATCATAATGCTTGGTGCGTATGTATCTCAAACTGCACATATTGGTACACAAAGTTATATAGGAACAGAGCCTATGGCAAAAGAGAATAACAAAAAAATGAACTCGTTCACTCCACTTGTTTCTTGTTTAGAGAGAACGTTTTTCTTCGTCTAGGATTTTCAAAGCAACTTTTGAACGTGTGTATAATCCTGCTCTTCTCTCTCATCTGCAGTACAAAACGTCTGCCTTCTTCGCCTTTTGTTAATTGTCCACTTCTTTAACGTTCAAGAGAGACAGAGAGAGAGAGAGAGATGCAGATGCGTCTCAACGTTTTTTATATATTTAATTGACCATATGCACACCAAGTTTCGTTCCCCTCAACATTGACCGTCTTTAACATTCTAGAAATCATTGCTTTTTTCCCTCACAAACAAACAAACAACCACAAAATAATAGATAAAACGTTCCTCCCTGTCAGAATAATATTAGCCAATTTTTCTGCGCATTACATTTTACAGTCTAACTCTAACATTGGTAGCAAAGATAGTAGCGTGTAAAGAGGAGGGAAGAGAAAAAAAAATTTGCAACACTCCGTTTTTTGCACATACGTTTAATTTTCGTTTTTTGGAGAATTTGTATAACTCGTACGGATGAGATTCTGCGCAAGTAGTCCTAGATTTTCTGCACAGTCATCTCTCTCTCTCTCTTCCTGTTATTTGTTAAAGGATAATATTCCAGCACACACACACATTCTGTGAATGCATTTGAGGAGGAGATGCTTATTTTAATCTGCTTGTCCCAACACACACAGATGGAGGATCTTTGGGTGGGAAGAGTTATTTGAGCCTCCATATCAGAGAGAGAGTTGACTTTAGTAATTGGCGAAAAAAGGGAGGACACGGGATTCCAAGAAGTCGAGTCTCTCTTTCCCTGTATGTGTGTGGTGTGTGTGTAGTAAAAAAAAAAGTCTGAATGAATGATTCATTCATTCATGCCTGCCACTGCCACACACACACAAATACTTCCATGGTTGGTCCTCCTCCTCCATCCTCCCTCATCATCATCACATCATTCCCTCTAAAATAAATATAAAATGTACACTCTTTCAATAATATTCTCCCAGAGAGAAGGAATGGAAAATAAAATTGAGTGTGTGTGACTGCACACACACACCCCACATAGACACAGGACTAACATTTAACATTACAGGGAAAGAAAGATTAGATAACCACAATCAAACAAAATTACCCATAATATTAAAATTGATTTACAGTTTGCGTGCGTGTCACACACACACACTCACTCTCTTTCTGTGGTTGTCTGTTTTGTGAGAGTGAGTGACGAATTCATATATTTTATTATTTATTCCTTCATTTAATCTCAGACACTTTTTTCTCGTCTTTTTATCACAGTTTAATGTCATAATAATGTTGTACAGTTTACAATTCTTTGGAAATGATCATGACTAATCCTCCTGATCAATTTTTCCATCTCTATTTCTTACTTTGTACATCATTCTCCAGTTTCTATGACCATCTAAGGACATTCTGAGATGACACCCACAGAATTTATTGGCAATTAAAGATGAAATATTTTAAAGACAGATTCATGAAGCGACAGATTGACGCCGGAGATTCGGTCAAGTTTTCCTCAAAATTGAGATGAGACTTGACGGATCCTCCTCCGTTTTTTTCTTTGAAGTAGAATGGAATGCGTGGAATGTGTGGGAATAATCATAAATGATTGTTAAGGGATTGGAGTACCTCAAAGACTCCGTCGAGCACAAACAAAAACAATTTAATCGACCCAGTCAACTCTCCTTCTTTCTCTCTCTCTCTCTCTCTCTTCGACTACCCTGCATTGCATTGCATGTAACCTTAGCACATTTGCAAAAGTGCAAAAAACAAGATATGCGCGGTATATGGACGGACGTGGTGTGTGTGTTCATGGGCTATTTGGAGTTTCTTGGAATCGTGGTGGTGATTCATTTTTTAATCTGTTGACGGATCCACACACTACTTTAATAGAGAGAGTGTGTGTGTTTGTGTACCTCTATCACACACAGTCCACTTCCACGCAAAAATATTTCTCTCTCTTCCTCTGTGACTCTGTGGAATGCTGAACGTGCAAAAAAATAAAGATGTTCAAAATTCAAACCTACCTACTACAGGGTGGGCCAAAAGTCACTTAAAAAGTAAATAATTTTTCATTCCTAGAGTTTTGATCGTGGAGAGATGGGTTTGGTGTCAAAATATAGCCCATTTCGGGGCATTTTTTTCCACATATTTTGTTT
>WJFB01002983.1:0-15450 GCA_009870185.1 Pygmarrhopalites habei
ACTCTGAAAGGGAAACCACGCTGGCAACGTCAAGGGATGGGGACTTGAGTGGATGAGTCATGCGTACATTTGCGTACAAAATAAAAAGTACGCAAAGAGTATACGCACGCAAGGCTGCTGTGGTTGGTTGTGCTGTAGTTTGTGTGTTCGTGTAAATCGTGTAAAGTAAAATAGAGTTTGAGACTTATTATGCCTAAGAAAGGGAGAAAATTGTAAAGAGCAATCACTTATCAACCCAGCAAAAATTAAATGAATGTGATACATTCAAAAAAAACTCCCAAATCCAATCTGTCATACAAAAAGCCATCCTGTTATCCTCCTCCACATTTCCGTTCTCCTCTTTCTCTTCCTCCTCCTTCACCTTTTTCGTTTTGTAATTAATTTTTTCCACAGAATATTAATTTTTTTTATTGGATGATAATTTCATCAACTTTATTTCAAAACAAAATTTCGTACACAACACACATGGCATTACATTCACTCGCAATTACATAACATACTCTTCCATATTTACTCCACACAATCCCAGGAAGAGTGAGAGAGTGTGTGTGTGTACAAAACCAAGCTTGATTTATTTAGGTGTATCTGCCACGAGTCTCAAATAATTCTTGGGAACTGCATCGTGTCGTCTTGTCTTCTTGTCTCAGGTCTCCTCCGAGGAAGGAAGAGACCCAGCTTCTTAGCTCAGCTCGTGTCTTCCTCCTCTTCTCCTCCTGGCCCCAGTTTGTGTGTGTGTGTGTTTTAGAACGACTTGCAAAAACTTGTAGCTTCTTCCTCTTCACTTTCTTGTATCCCTGAAAAGATACTCTAAACTACGAAAGATTAGAACAGAAGAAGAACAAGAAACAAGAACACACAAAAAAATCGGAGAGAGAGAGAGAGAGAGAAGATTCAAACTTGTACACATTTACATTTCTTCACATTCTCTCTCTCTCTCCTTGAGACGGGGTTTTCATTGGACTCTTACCATTGCATTCGTCTCATCATCCCCTATACATCTATACAAATTATTAAGCATGCACAACAGGAGCGAAAGAGTTGTGTGTGTGTGTAGACGACAACAAGCTGAAGCTCATGAAGAAGCACCATCAAGACAGACGAAGAAGGCTGAAGAAAAAAAGAAGGAGGGAAAACTGAGGTCCCAAAGAACCGAACCAAAGCAAAGCAAATAAGGCAGTGGCTGTTGTGTGTGTGTTTGAGCAAGGGAGTTTTTGAGGCCTCAACGAAGAAGAAGCACCAGCCACGAAGAAGCCCAAGAAGAGAGACGATAGGAGGAGGAGGAGGAGGAAGACCAAGAAAACGAGACGAGACATTCCACCATACAGCCAAAAACGCAGTCATTCTACTCTACAATTCCTCAGACAAGTTCGATTTTCTGCTAACCCTCCAACCGAATACGCACATATAACCTCCACTCTATATACCGGCCAGTCAGTCGTCATTCCAGCACACACACACACCCAGTATACACTACACTCAGTCAGAGAGAGAAAGAGGTAGTGTAGTAAAATTACTACTCACTCCTACTATCTGAGCGTCTGAGTCTGGGAATATATGTACATCTGTCTCTGACAGAGGATACACACACAGTAGAGAGAGTAGGAACCAGCCAAAATAGCGTAAAAAACTACGACTGACTGCTGCTCCACACTATGTACGTCTCGTTCTACTCTCCTTACAATGTTTTTACTACAGCCAGACAGACGTACATAAGCCTGGTAGTAGTAGTATATTTTACACATAGAAATACATCCTTACACCCTATGTGTGTGTGTAGTAGGGAGCCGGGCTATATATAAATATTGTATAAGTAAAAGGGTTAGGAAATACTTAGTGACTGGAAACACACACACACAGGCTGGCAAAGCAGGCTCACACGAGAGACGAGACAGTGGAGCTTAAAAAGAGCTTCAGCTCTCTTTCTCTCTTGTCGGATTTTCAAGGACAATCCTACGCTATGATGGTGGTATAGGAATTATGATAAGGCTCACACGTGTTTGTCGTATACGCAATCGGGTTTGGTCTTTTGGCTAATATGTGTGTGTGTACAACACACACACACATGCACAGCATCACCATCATCACACAACTACACACAGACACACACACACACAACCGGCTATATAACGCAGTCAACCATCCGGTATTTTCCACGTTGTTCGCAATGTACCAAACTTTCTTACGTGTGTCTGTGTCTACTCTTTTCCCTCTCTCTGTTCCCTCCATTTAATACAAACATACAAACTGCAAATACACACACACACACACACACACTACACATTTAATACATAAACCGCAATCGCAATGCTAATACATTTTCTCATATGCATTTCCCTCCCAACCTCCTCCCTCCTCCTTATTATTATTATGACTATTTATTATAATGTGTACATACACAGAGAGAGATAGAGAGAGAGAGAAAAAAAGTACATGTAAATGTACTGGCTGAACTGATATAAAAACCTGGAAAAGGCTAGACAACCCAAGACCAGACAAAGTACATTAGGCAATCAACTAACTACTGCATAGAACAACTGGATACAACTATACGAGAGATATACACTACCTACGGTGTATGTACAACTTCATTCTGACTGTGTGTGTAGGTACACTCTGTACAAACTTGTCTGTGTGTGCGTGTGTGTGTACTGTGTGAGAGTGAGCCTGTCTGTGGTGTGCTTGTGTTTGTACTCTGTGTATTGTATTGTGTCTGGGTATTATATAATTATTATTATGATGTGCCAAAAGCACATGAACCATATCAATTGCAAAAGTACTCGTCAGTGGCTCACTTTACACAAAAATGTACTACATGCAATCTACACTTATACCTATGGCCTATCTTTGTGTGTTATATTTGCAAGTGCCAAATTGTCATGTCTACGCCGCACATGTGTGTATGTGTGAGAGAGAGTGTGTGTGTGTTTGTTCACACTATCTGGACTACAGACAAGAGACAGAGACAACCACACACACATACGCACTTGATGATTAAAAATATGCCTGTACAAAGTAAATATTATATAATACACACATTCGAAATTCAATTGAATCGTGGATAAATCCACAAGGATTCTCAACCTGCTCAGACAGACCATATTAAATAGAGAGAAACAGAGACAGAGAGAGACACACACACAGACAAATATATTGATAGAGACATGACAAGAAGGAGGAGGATAGGAAGGAGGAGAGACACACAATTCTGGACTTTGATTTTATTTTTATTCCATTGCAGTTTTTCCCTCCCCTCACATCATTCAATTGTACCACACCAACACACACGGCACAAACACAACATTATTATAATGTGTAATTGATGCATGGGCTTTGGGATGGATGCAGATGAACTTGGAGGAGTAGACGAAGAAGAAACAAGAAAAGGATCATTTGCATCGGAATGACCCGCTTTAGGTACTTTATTCCTCTTTTTTTCTTATTTCACATTCCACCTCAGCATGTGTTGTCCAGTGTGTGTGTGTGTTGGTGTATTTGTACCTATTTCTATGTAATATTTCAATTGTAATTAAGTCGTCTGCAATTTTTTTTATCCCCTCTCACCTCTTTCACCCTCACTGTCTCTCTTTCTCTCTCTCTCTCTCCCTCTCCTGTGTTTGTGTGTGTCTACCTGGTCTGTCCTTAATATACAATATATTTATATCAAAATGTGTACAAAGTAATACAATTTATTTCATTATCAGCTCCTTCAACCGCATTGGCCGGAGAGAAGGACGCATGGAGTAGTCACCATGTAAGAGGAACCACTTTAGATTTTATAGCTCCACATTTATTATTTTTTTCATTCCATTCCCCTCTCGTCCTCTCATACAATCTCTAATGATTTTTTTTCTTTCAACCATACCTACGACCGATTACGACACCGACCAGGACAACGAGACACTTGTACATGCACGAGGACTTGTTAGGCACACACACACACACCAGCCACATCATCCCACATCACATCATGGACAAAATACGATGGCTCTGCTTCTGGTTTTTTTTGAGTCAGCCAGCCGTCTATCAAAAAAATATATTCATATCCAAAAGGAGTCCTCATCATGTCTGAATTGTACAATTACAAAGACATTCACTCTCTCTCTCTCAGGGAAAAGAGAGGAGAGACCCGATCCAGATCCAAATTTTCAATTCCAGCTGGCACAGGTTTCACACCATCACACAAACAGAAGCGAGAGTCTTTTTCTCCATGGATGTCTTTTTTAGTATCGCCTGGTTGAGTAAGTGTGTGTGTGTGGGTTACGTACTGTCCATGGACTTTTCTCATACCTCCTCGATATTAATGGACAGTAGTAGTGGGGAAAAAATTAGAAACAAAATAGAAGGAAAAAAAATGAATGAATGAATATTGTAAAAACACAGCGTAATTCCTATATCCCTCCACACACACCACTCTACACGCCATACACACCACACCTGATTTTCTACACACAAATACACACACGTACTACACTGGTGGTGGTTGAAAAAGTGTAGATAGGAAATCTCCAGAATCTCCGGATGTAGCATAAAAAGGTGGAAAAAAAACTCACACAAAACAACATATTGAGGAGGAGAGTAGCCAAACACTTCGTTCTACTTAATGATATGGAGTGGCACATCATAATAATTCCTCTCTATAAATTCCCTTATCTTTTTTCTCAAAGGAAATGATCCGTCCATAACACAACAGAGGAGTAGTAACTAATATGTAGTAAGAATTTTGCTGGTATTGTGTGTCCATATTTTTAGTCCATTAAATTATTAATCTCTCTCTATACCTATATACAAAATATATAGAATAGTATACAAATTTGTGTAGGTTAAGTATAAGCAGTCGTCCTTTTAGGTACGCATATCCTAGAGCAGCACGGATTCGATCATCCAATAATAAAATTTATTTAATTAGCCATAAATTATGCCGGTTATAAGTACACATCCTATAAGACCTGTGTGAGAGAGAGTGTGTGTGTGGAGTACAGACACACACACAATCCACTTCATTTGTGACGTTATATGGGGGTTTCCATATCTGGGAATGTATTTTTAAAAATTGGTATGTATATTCCTTCATTTGTACAGTACACAATATACTTATAGCCACTCCATCCGTCTAGTCATTTAAACTTGATTTGACTAATCCACATCAAGTCAATGTCGCATATAAAAAAAAGTCACTGACGCACACACACAACAGTTACCAACCAGGAGAGTTGAGAGTGTGAGAGAGAGTGAGGATTTTTGACTCCCGCTGCTTGGCGGGAGTCAACTGAGACACCATTTATATACCCGTGAAGAATTTTTACAGCCGGAAACCCGAGTCGGACCGAAATCTTTTTTCTTTCTCTCTCTCTCTTTTCACTCCCCTTAAACATGATGCATGCCTATGACTCTACGATTTACATTCACCATTTGGTAATTTGAGATTACAACGAAAAGGAGAGAAAGAGTGAGGAAAAAGTGTTGAGTGTAGAGAGAGGTCCATGGTACACACACACAAACACACAGGCATAGGAAGAATAGAGTCAGAGGATAGATATTTGCATCATTTTTCCGCATCATTTTAGGAGAATCAAGAAGAGGTCCAGGACTTTTGGAGAGGGGGAAAGAGAGAGAGAGAGAGAAGAGGGAGGATGACGAGGCAGTCAAAATTTTTCTGCAGTCATCGTCATCCTCTGTGTAAACGGGTGTAAAAAAGAGCAACCCACTATAACCAGTATAGGGTTGTAAATCTTGTCTCACTTTTCTCCATCCTCTTTCTCTCTCTGCGTGTGTGTACCATTTCTGTATATATTCCCAACCATCGCCCTCCCCATCCCATTTGCAATTGTATTTATGTATTCAATTTCAATCTTTTTAAAATGCACAACGACCAGTGACGAAAGAAGGAGGAGAGGAATCTTTTCCCAGTTCCAGTTTCCAAGGAATTGGACATCTTGATGCTCTTTCAAATTTTTTCCCCTCCTCCTCTTCTCTCTCTCTCAATGGAGAAATGGATCGAGGGAAAAAGATATTTTTTCACATCATCAAAAGAAATGTGACACGGACTGTAAAAAAATTATTTTCCAGCAGCCAAACCCACCCACCATCAACCTTCTGTTAATAATATTTAATAAAGAATATTGTAAGGGAAATAAGTACGTTCTTTCAACACTCCTTGTCCTACACACACGCACAAACACATCCATATGATACATGTTGAATTGTACAAAAAATACAAATTGCATGTTCAAAATTTCTATCTCTCTCTCTCTTTTCTTTTTCCCGTGGCTCCTCATCTGCTCTAGTTTCCATTATTTACCTATTTACCATTTAATGCTGAACTGCTGATACTCTCTTTCCACACACACTCACACACACGCGTAAACAGTGTACACGGTAAATTGAAGGATATGATGAGGACGAATTAAAATTGAAGAAGAAGAACAAAATTACCATTTGCAACTCTCCATCCAAGAGTTACTCTTTTCTATGTCATTTTTTATTGAATTGAGTCAATTATTATTATACAACTTTTTCCCTTCGCACTTTTCCAACTGACTGTGTCTGTCTACTTGGAATGAAAGAGAGAGAGTGTGTGTTTTCACAGGAAAAGGGAAAGTTGAAGAGCTCATTGCACTTCTCTGTCAAAGTTTGAGTTTTGTGAACATGTTTAGTAAAAGGCCAATCACAAAAACTGTTCCATACACGCCACACTCAAATACAGTGTATTATTGTACATGTGGGGAGATACGAGACTCCTGTGTGTGTATTAACAAGATTCTTACACAGGACACAGCCTACACACACAATACACAGTGTCCTATGTAAGTAATAATAGTAAAGATAATGATGATTACAAAAAAAGGATGTATTATATATATAATAGGACTTCTCTCTTTATCATCTGTCCATTTTGTGTGGATGTACTCTTTAACTCTGTACTTTTTCTATTATTATTTAACTACATAAGTGGTTAAGTCTAGAGTTCTAGCTATACACACATAATAATGTCCCGTGCCCATTTCCCATATGCTCTTCTCTCATTCTCCTTTCGTCTTTTTACTCCATTTCTCCTTCTCAATATCTCCTCCCCTTCCTTCTTGATGTCTTGGTGTAGTTCTTCTGTACATTCATTATTTTTCTATATCTCCACAATAGATATAATATTATTATTGTTCGTCCGCACGAGATTCCTTCCTTAGATTTTCTCTCCCCTCCGTCTTTACTTCTTTCAAAAATTTCCTTTTTTCAGGGATACCCACACACACACACACAGTACTGTGTAGTGTACGTAACACACTCACCTAATCCACCTTTTTACTTCCGTCAATTCCCTCCTCCTCTCCTCCAGCAGAAGCAGCCAGCAGCCTGCAACAGTTTTTTCAGCTTTTATATTTTTTATAGATTTTCAATGGACCCCAAAAACGTTCCTGAGGACAAGAGGAAAAATCAACAACAACGAAAAGGAGAAGGTCTCAAGAATAAGATGAATACACAATGAAAGGAAATGGACAGACAAAAAGGGACGACAAGGAATCGTCGTTGTCCTCTTTCTTCTTTCCTCCTTCCCCTCCACCTCCAAAGCCAGCCGGACTTTTAAATGCATTTTTCTATTAAAGTTATAACACTATGTACGAGAGAGGTGAAGCTGTAAATGGGATCACAACAACACTACATCACTCCACTCTCTCTCACTTGATACTCTGTTCATCCTGTACAGTGTACAGAGAGAGATACACATCCCAATCCCATTCCATACATAATACCACCACCATTTGGATGTACACAATATATACATGTAATATTTACTATTTGCTAACTGTACACGAGGCCAGGCCATGCCTCTTCAATTTTTCTCCATCATACAATATACAGAGAATACATTTGGTGTACATACCTACAAACCCTCTCCAATCGACTTGCTACACAGCTCAATAGCACAGTCACACACACACACAACAAGCCGGGGCAGACAACAATGGGAGAAGTAACATTTAAAGTTCCATTCCAAAATATGGATCAAGTAGTAGGAGCAACAGCTTCAATAATAACAGCCACATATTATCCAACAATGGACTGTGTACAGGACCTCTCCATGTATCCTTCACACACACACATACCTCCATGTGTGTGTATGTTGTGTGTGTGTAGGGACAAACTATTATCATTACCGGCTTGAACACGAAAAAAAAATCCAAAGGTGGTTGTGGTGTGTGTGTGTGTACTGTAGGAAAAGGCAGGTGTGTACATGCTCCAATATTGCATAATACAGACACCACATTTTCAAATGAGGATATCAAGGAGAAAAATCAAGAAAGGAGAAGGGAAGAAAGAAGGGAGCAGATGAAGTCAGGAGAAAAAAAAGAAGCGTTTGCTAAAATAGCTGGAAGGTTGAATAAATTTTTTTTTGTAAATAAAAACATTTGAGCTCTCTCTCTCTCCTCTCCACAAGACTAATTAAGGAACTATTTTGATAGATCAGCATCTGATCCACAAAAAAATTGCCTCTTACTCTTCATACATAATACATACCTAATACTGTATATGCGTGTGTGTGTACAAGTTGGTGGTTAACTTGTAAGGTAATGGACGCGATGAGACGAGACGAGAGAGAGAGATCGTGACCTAAGTATAACTGTAATCCTCACCGGAAGCTAACTATGAGTTGTCTATGTACCTACAATTCACACACTCCTGTCAATACATGAAAAAACCTCAAGGGTGCTCTTCTATTGTAGACTGCACCCTGCCATTGCCACTACCAGACATACAGGGAAAAAAGATGTGGAATTTCTGGAGTAGATCATGTGTTACACGCTTGGATTGATTGGATACTGATTAAGATTTTTACCTTACGATTACCATCATGACCACTTAGCCATCATTTTTGGAGAGCGAGTGGAGGGATCTTTTCCCAATCACATGCGATAAAATAAGGGTCCTTCTCCCTCCCTCCCTTCGTGTGTGTGTGTATTGATACACCCATTTTGATGTAGAATGTGCACTGATCTTTAATGTCTTTCGTGTAACTCTCCCTCTCGTATTACCAGGGAATGGTACTAAACGCAGAGATGAGAAGATAAGAGAGAGAGACGAGGAAAGAGGCTCATGCCACAATAAAAATTGTTGAGTGTGTATAAAAAGCGTCATGAAAAAAATCTAGCTATCCCGATATATTTGAAACCCATAGCTGGAGGGAGGATGGAAGTACTTCTTGAAAAATTCACGTAAGGGAATGACTTTCCTCATCGTCATCTCATCCTCATCCTCTTCATTCCATTCTATCCTCATCCTCATTCTACACTACAGAAGAGGAAATAGAAGGAAGAAATAGAACCGCCAAAAATCTTCGAAAGAACAAAAAAATGTTCTTTGTGCGGGGGAACATGTGTGTGTGTGTGAGTAGTGAGTACTGAGTATGTGGAGGAGAAGATGCGAAAAGCGCGTGTGATACTGCGTCTCTGTATAAATAAGAGTGAGTAAGAGAGACAGAGAGAGAGAGCTATTGCGTATCAAACAAGACAATTTGACCAGGGCATCGTCTCCCAAGCCCAACCAATAACATATTCACATAACAACTTTTTTACCTTGACATACACACACACACACAGTAGAATGAGAGAGAATCCTATGAAGTTTGTAATACCTCCAGAGTGTGGAAATTTCCTTGTCTCTCTTTCTCTTTAACTTAAGCTTCTCGATTCCCTCCGTCTCTCTCTCTGTGCTTCCACATATTCTTCAATTTTATTTAATATGCCCCCTTCGCTAGTGTATGTGTGCTTGCATGTGTGTGTGTGTCTGTGGCCCTCGTTTCATTTTCAATGATAAGATTGCGTGTGAGGTAGGTATAATATACATCTGCTGCTTCTTCAGCTCCTACCGACTGCTTGCTCCCTGGTCCTCAGGTACCACCACCAAAAATGTAGCCTTCAATCTTCTTACAATCAACACACAACACATACACACACACAGGGAATCCAGACAAGAAAGAACTTCACTTACTATTACATTATAAGGATGTTAAGGGTAGTCCTCACACACACTCCCTTGTATGATATGTGGGACAAAGATCCTCAACGTTTTTGGCGCTCTTTTTCTCCTTTCTTTTTCTCCCTTGGATTACATTGCATTGCAGCATTGCATTGCATTGTGATGCCGGTTGCCTTGGATCTCCCTCTCTCTCGTAAGAGTGAGGTCTTCACATTGAGAAACTGAAAATTCTCAGACGAGGGATTGAGAAAAGAGAGCCTTAGAAAAAAAATGTAAAGGGCACAACGCAACGTTTTTCAACTTGGTGATTCCAATTCCGAGAGAAACACAACAGCGGCTGGAGTAAGAGGGAGAGCAGGTGGGAAGGTAAAAACCTTTTTTTCCATCGCCATCCACACAACACTCTTTTGAATAGGGTCCATACATACTCCTCTTCTTTTTACCTTAATCATATATACACTTATTCTGTATTATTACACATTGAATTACCAAAGACAGACAGACAGACAGGAGAAGGAGAGGGGGAACAAGAGAGCATGCAAAGAAAACTGGTGAACGAAAAAGTAACAGGAAGAGAGAGACAGGAGAGAGGAACTTCTATATTCTTGCATAAGGACTTTTTTTCCTCTTCTCTTTTTCTTTCAACCTGAATATCCAGGACAAAGGAAAAAAGGTTCGGCCCTTTTTCTTCCTTCTTCTTTTGCCGAGGGTCAGTGAATGCGGTAGTAAAGTCGTACATACGTGTTTGTGTACGCACTTTATATTTATAGAGAGTGTTCAGTGTAAAGAGTGTGTAGTGTGTGTGTGTGTGGAATCCCAGACTTGGGAGGAGGAAGAAAGGGAAAAAAATGTACGTTATTTAAACACAAGTGAACGTATAATAAATACAGAGTGCGTCCTTTAAACCTGCACATACAAGCACAAATAGTTGGTTCAAGAGAAGAGTGGTCTGGATAGGGAGGAATATAGGGCAAACTATTCCATACAATTATTATAGAGTGTCTGACTATGTAAGTCGAGGTGTAATGCGTGTGTGTATGTGTGTGTGTGTACATACACATTTATTAAGGTTTCCTTGTTCTTATTCTCTATCTCACTTTACCGCCCTTTACACTTGGTTCTTTCTTGCTTCATCATCTTCTCTCTCCACACATACTCCACACACACACCGGGTTCCTCAACAGAATAAGGTAGTTAAAAAGATTCAGTTCAAAGTTCAAATCCCCTCCGGATCCCTCCATTCCATCTTTCTCCTACGTTAGCCCACCGAGTGACTCACTGTTTAACTCCCAACCTGTTCAAACATGATCCAGTTTTCCAGAGAGTTAATAAATTCTTTATGGATTGGACGGAGTGTGTGTGTGTGTGTGTGGAGATCATGAATCCACCAAAGTCACACCAATTTGGCTCCTTTTTCTCCGAACCCACAGAACACGGTGGAATTACATGGGGTGTGGGCATGAGGTAGGGTAGGGTATGGTATGTCTGATGGTTTAAAAGAGGCAGAGGGAGGGGGTACTTGGAATGTTTCCGTTGAAACATTTTTGATGTGCAAAATTTCCATGAAAATTCCATTTAAATTTTCCACTAAAAGATTAACCTAGAGTGAATGCGTGTGAGTGAATCTGAGAGTGTCAAGGGAAAAGATTACAAATTTCCCTGTACTTGTTTTTTCCCCTGCCTCTTTTTCTCTCCACAACTTCCCTTCACATTTTAAGTGTTGACCCTTGACAGTTCCAAAATGTGACGATAGTTTTGTGGGCTTCATGTCAAACTATCAGATCACACACACATCACAGCCCCTTACAGGTCCATACATTTGAGCGTTCTTCTTCCCTTCCATCCACCGGCATTTTCTTGGAACGACTCCGTTTGGAGTGGTGTACTCATAGCTAAATTTAAAAGTCGTTTACCTGCCCCATATGCATCGGAAATATGTGTGCATGTAAACATTATAGAAAGTCAACCTTATATTGTAGAGAGAGAGAGAGTCAAAATGAACAAGCTTCTTGAGACATCCAAAGCAGAAGAGAAGAGCAGAGAGAAGTGAGAAGGAGAAAAAATTGTGTGTGAAGAAACTCCGGGGCAAGTTTAAACTATAATGCTAACACTTGCATACACGGGAACCTAATATATCATAGTAATTCCATGAAGGACATTATAATACAAATAATAATACGGGGGCTGCTGTACTTTGCAAGCTCTTTTGCTAGCCTACGTGTGTCTTCTCTCTCTCTCTCTCTCTCTCTTGTCTCTGTATTTGTTAGAGGTTCTTCACTTAATATCCAAATACACTAATCATCATAAAGTCCACACACACTAAAGAGGAGGGCAGAGAGTGAGAGAGACCATCATCTTGTCCAAATCCATTGCCTCCCATTCTCTTCATTTTACAGACTATAAAGTATACAGTCAAAATTTTGTTATGTGTAGTCAACAACAAGAGGAAAAATAGGAGAGAAAAAGGACAGCGGATTTAAACTGTATCGTAAAATTGTGAGACTTGGAGTATCTTTACTGTCCACAGAGTACACACACAGACAGAGAGAGAGAATGGAGTGAGAATTTTACGTATCCTCACCTCATTATTATTATGTCCAGGTCAAGGGTTGGCCTTTTCTTAATGTAATGTGACTATGATTTACTGAGAAGAGTCTATTTGGAAGGAGAGAGACAGAGACAGAAAAAAATACATTTCCCTTCTTTCCCTACTCAATAACTATAACAAGGAAATGTCTGTTTGGTCAACGTGTGTCGTAGCCACACCATCCATGGATATTTGGGTACCGGGTACATAATATATATGCTAATTCTCCCCTTCCAAAATCCACACTACCAAGAATATTCTAGTTTAAACCGAGTGTACTATCCTTATTTCTATGGAGAGGAGAGTTTTAACATTTCACAGATATCAGTGGAGGAAAACGTACCTCACCTACATAACATATATCCCTTGACTGTGTTGTATGTGCACTAAATTCCCTTTTATAGGGATAAAAGGCAGCAGCCGGCCGGCCGGCTCAAAAAGTGTAGAGAATAGAGAGATAATATAAAGCAGTCCATAGTGTATGATGCCAAGATTTAGAATTCAACAAAAGGAAATAAAACGACCAAGAAAAGGTTCTTCCATCCCAATATTCACAATAATATGTACCACTCTCTTCATACATGTATATTTGTGTGTGCCTACCGTGACTATCCCTTGAACCTTCTTGTCGTCTTGTTATTCTGTTTGGTCCAGTTCTTGATTTTCTATACGAGTGAAATCTCCATGTAAATGCTCCACAACTATGGAATTTTATTGTACAATAGATTCCCTTCAAGCGATCCAATTTCCAAGTAAAACAGGAAATAACCGTCTACACACGCATATAACACATGTATCCTCATGGAAAGCTAGGCTATACCTATATAAGTACCTACTGTCCCTCAGACTATCTCTTCCCCTCAAATCCCAAAGAGTAGTACTTATTCCTTGCTCAAATCCAAGTTTTCAAGTTCCAGAGGTGCAGTCGCTAAGAGAGAGAGAGAGACAAACCCTTCATTAAAAATTTCAATGATGGCTAAAACTGACCACTGTCCCGACCAAACCCTTGTCCAATACAGAATAAACATTTTTTCTATCCATTTGCTATCTCCCCTGTTCTCTCTGCGTGTGTCCCTTGTCTCAACCCTCCTTCTCCTTCTTATTCTTGTGAGTTCCCTCCGCCGTGGGTCATTACAGAAATAACAAAAGGAAACACCAAAATGTCATGTCCTATGATAAAATGAACTTTGGATATTTCCCTTCAAATGTACATTACTTTCGACTTTGTGCAGAATTAGAAAATTATATGACAGAGTCACTGGACACTGACACTGGACACACAGAGAGACAGTAGCTATGCGTGTGTGTGTGTGTTTCAAAAATTTTTACAAGCTTCTTCGTGTGTAAGGTCCCGTTGTGCTCCACTCCTCCATCCTGTCCACTTTTCAACTCTTCACAAAATTCTTATTGTACTCTGAGCTATTATCATGTCGCTCCCTTTGTTCCTCCGCATTGTCCGACTAGTTAACATTGCATTATTGACAAGAAAGTGGACTGGTAACCTTGCGAAAGAGAAGGAATCAGAATGAATACGAAAGAGAAAAATGTTTACAAGGGGTCCCCTTTTCCCCACTCTGAGAGATAAATGTATGTACAATGTACATGTCTGTTGACACAGGAGATTCGTATCACACGTACATCCACGGCCGGGAGAGATTGTGAGGGTCTTGTAATACAGTAAGTGTTCAAGTGAAAGTGGCACTTCCAAAATGCAATTCCCAAATTCAATTGAGAAGACGAGCGGTCGACTTGCCGGCCGGCAATTATTGAATACAAACTATACACTCTCCGTATTAGCAACTCAAACCCTCAATGTCAGAGTCTGGACCCTCATAATAGAATTCTCTTAGGGTAGGAGAGGAGCAGATCAAAAAAACCAAAATCAAGACCATGGACAAGGCACACACGTAACTCACACAAACCCAGGCCACACTAAATATTGTAGATATTTACCCCCTCAAAAACATTATTGCTTAACAACTTTTTGAGGGGGGTATAACAAGGAAGGAAATTTTTACGACTTTTTCAGAATAAAATAAAAGCACACACACTCTCTCTATCAGTCACAATTCCCTCCCTCCCAGTGTGTCCCTCTCTCTCTCTCTTCCATTCTTGAGGGTAAAACTTTTTTTTGCGAATCATCCTCTGCGAATGTTTCTTCCATATGGGGGTAGCCGCCAACACAGTCACATACACACACTATACTATCTATTATATGAGTATCGTGTATATGTACAAGTGTAATCCATGCTTTTGTTCCACGACCCAGTCATGCCATACAGAGACACACAATCGAGAGAGGTTAAAAGAAGAGAGCAGCAAAAAAAAACAACATTTTAAAACTTTGGCAAGAAAAACAAGCAACCCTTTTTCACATAAAAATCACATTCGTTTTACAACCCTCGTCCGCCTTTTCTTCTTCTCTTTCTTCTTCTTCTTTGCTTGTTGATAGAGTTTAAAAGTTGCCGTCGCCTCACACACACACACACTCTCCCTGATCGTTTTGCCCGTTAAGCATAGAAGAGGATGGTACAGGTGTGGCGGAACCACCAAGTTACTACTACTTGCTTCATTTCAGCACATTGCTTCCTCTAAATGTCTAATTCAATTTGCTCCATCCTCCCTCTTCCTATTCTATGTATCTATGTATGAGTGGCCCCTCTTCTTTATATTACAATATACAGGGTGGGCCAAAGTAAAGGACACAACTTTCATGTCGAATAACATTTTTAATTTTTCGAATTATTCAACGAAATGTATATCCCTGTGTAGCCAAAGAGTTCGGAAATTGATCTACTTTTGGTCCCATTCAAATCGGTTGAAGGGCTGACCTACAGCCCGGCCTGAAAAATGGTCAAATATCAAAATTTTTCTTCGGTTCTTGGACTGTCTGA
>WJFB01002984.1:0-15444 GCA_009870185.1 Pygmarrhopalites habei
AAAGGAGCCAAAAATAGCTCCCTGGAAGCTAGATTTGGCTCCTTTGAGGAAGCTATATCTGGCTCCCAAGGAGCTATATATGTTGATTTATTCCTGACTGCAGGGAGAATTTCCGTCAAATCCAGGATTTGAGGTGGCCCGACTTCTGTGACTGCGAATTCAACATATTTTGACAGATTTTGTTAAAACTTGGTGGAATGATCACTAATGACACTCCGAACACTGCTACGACGGGAAATAATTTTGTGACCCTGTTTGTGACCTCCAGAGGTCAATTTGCAAACACGCTTGTAGCAGCGCCATCTTTCAATGAAAAATTCTGAAAAAAATTCGAGAGGGAGCCAAACACATTCGACATCATTTCACGTTTGTACATGTTTGAAATTTGTCACTGGACGACCTGCAGAGGTCATCAAAGGTCATTTGACCCCGTTGACCCCGCATAAAGGGTCACTATGAAAAAGTTGTGACATGTCCATGAGCTACCTTCATTCAGCTTGCTATTTTACCATTGTTAGAATTTTTTCAGAATTTTTGGTCGCAGCTACGAGTAGTTACAGGAAAATTCTCAAAATGTTCTCATTTTGAAGCGTAATTCGTGACCAGGTCACGCTAATGACCTCTTCATGTTAAGTAAACCACTCGGTCAGACAGGATTAGGTATTTCCATAGTCTGCGGGACCACATCGGTCAGCTTGAACAGATTCTATGCAAGATTTAAGCTGATTCAGTGAAAGAATGCCTCAAATTCCCATTCCTGACACTACCATAGATTGGATGACCTCTGGAGGTCATGGGTTACAAGATAGAACAAAAGTTCCCATTTCAACATTACTCAGGGACTCATGTAGAACAATTTTGACCCAAGTCCCATGTTTTTTGGTGAACTTTTTGTCCCTCAACATTGGCACTTGAAGAGGTCACCAAAAGATCAAACCGAAAAATGCACCCGAATGTCACAACTGACCGAGGTCAGGTGGGTCCAATGAACATGAATTTATGTCGATTCTTCAGATTCCGATGTATCAACATGGAAACTTCCCTTATGAGAGTAATGGAAACCCCTTTGAGCTACACAAAATTACCAACCGGCCTCGAAGAGATGCATAAAATTTTTGTCATAAGTTGTCTCATTTAATATCATACGGTTTTATTTTATTCATAAATAAATTAAAGAAGAAAAAAAGTGTTAAGATTTTTTCAACAGACAAAGTTTGGATGTGAATAAGTGTAGATACATTTGCTTCAGGAATCAATAAATATTTTAAAATGTGATTTTTGAAATATCCTTCTTTTTTTAAAATTTATTTTAAGACAGTCTGTTTTTATTAAGCCAATCCTTGAAGTAGTCCACTCTTGTGTACACTCCGGGAAAACTCCTTTCACCACAATTTACCCCCCAGCTGACTATCCCAATCTGTTCCACTCTTGAATTTGCAAATCTCATGAGTGGTCCTCCACTGTCACCCTTTTAATATAAAAGAATACGGAATTAACTCCTCTTTCAGACTTTCAAAAAATTTTGATATTTACCTGACACGCATCTTTAGGCTGGCCACCGCCTCCATAACCAGCAGATGCACACACATTATGATCTTGAATTCCTCCTCGAGGGATTCGACCATAATGTCGTCGACACACGTCATTTGGCCAAACTTTGAGAAAGACATCCTGGAGACGGGAAGGGACGGGTCCTCGGTCACTCAGCTTCGTTCATAAATTGTACGACAAATTACTTTTAAAGTATAGCCAGATTAAATAGAAATCAAATGGAAATCACTTTACCTTTCCCCAACCGGCAAGCCGAGCTCCAGGCCAATTTTGGTCATAGGGTGGTTTTCCAGTGGTCAAACAAATTGCATTTATATTATCGTAATTCCAATAACGGACCGGCTGGCTTAGTCTGATCACTGCTATATCGTACAACTTCACACACACACACAATTATTTAGAGGACAAATTAATTGTAATTAAATTAAAAGAAGTTTCCTCACGAGAGTTTGATGGGAAAATCCTCTGTGGTAAAGGACACGAGCAGCAGAGGCGGACACTCGACCCCGCTCCAAAGCAGAGTAAAGGTCATGAGCTCCGAGTAGTACACGCAAATTATTGACTCCATTCCCGTTCAAGCTGTATTAAAAATTCGGATTTGGATGTTAAAAATTATGAGATGCAATTTAATTTGGCATTTAAAATAGGATTATGAGAGGATGTGACGGAAACTTAACTGGCTCACACAATGTGCTAAAGGCGGAATGGAAAGTTAAGCACAAGATAAATTATAATTCATTTCAATATAAAAATACAGGAAAGTGAAAGTTATGCAAAAGTTGTCACCTGCAGTAATGACATGATAGTCATCGATCAAAGAACCTCCACAAAATTGTCGTCCATTAATCATCAAAGCAGCCTAAAAATAATTTTGTAAAATCATGTGAAAAATTTTTTTAAAAAATTGTTTTAGAAATTTTGATGTAAATTACAATCCACGGGAAAGTTCCTCGGATGGCTTCCTTTGAACCAACGACCTTCGTTACGCCACAATTGGGTGGAGTGGGCACTTCTCTGTGTTGTTGTTGAGGATATTTCGGTTTTGTAGGATTTCGGGTTCGGCGGAACAATGTTGGGCAACAAATGATATTGTCCATAAAATCTGAAAATTGTCATTCGAGAACGACTTTTAATTTTTACTCAATTCATGTAGAAATAACATTTTAAAAAATCTAATTCTAAAGCTGCATTGACGAGAAAGACTTTAACTATTGATTACGTAATAAACACAGGAAAACGGATATAACTGAACGGCGTGGAACTCTTACATAATATTGGTATTTAAAAAAAAAAATTTTTTTAATAAAATGAGACGTACCCAATGGATTGTTGCTGCATGGTCCGGATGCCCGAAGCAAGTCTTGAGCCAGTGGATTATTTGTGATATTCCTCTCACCCCGAATAGCGGGGAGAGTGTAAAGAACCGGGTAACTGTTGAATCAAATCATATTTAAAAATATTTTTTTCTAAAAAAACTAAAAATACAAATAAATAATGAAATGTAGGGATTTACCAGTCACTGAGTGCTGCACAAACCCCCAACTCCCCATTCGTCGTCAAACATTGTCCATTGTTACTGTGATGATTATTATTATTACCGACACCGTAAAACGGTCCCCCGAAATATAGTTCATTCAGCTCATACTGCCTTTTACTCCTCGACGTGGATTTTGAACTCTCTTCTGAATCAATTTTTAAAAATTTATTGAGTAAAAATTCCCAATTAACTCCATTAAGTACGTTATACAATTAACAACTCACCCTCCTCGGCCTCAATGATGATCGTGTCCTTGTCTTCCCACCGATACCCAGTCACTCCTCTCCTCTCCACAGTCAAAATAAAAAAACAGGCTAAACTGGCACATGTCAAAATCCTCATTTTTTTCTCCTAATTTCTCACAAAGGAGAAACCCTCAAAAATGTTAAATCCCTCCTGAGGTCAATTCTTCACATCCGCACTGTGTCAACTACTGCAAAAACCTTCACACACACCCTCTCTCTCTCAGAAAAGCGTCAAAGAGAGAAAAGTAGTCACAAGAACACAACGAAGAAAAAGTACCTTTCTCGGCCTTTTCTAATTGAGGACTGTGGCAAAATCCAAGATTTGCCATTTTACTCATCCCTCACTATTTTTTGTGTTGTGTGTGTTGTGTGTGTGTGTGTGTGTGTGTCTTCCTCATATTTCAGTTCATCAATCTTTCACAGAGAAAAAAGAAGAGTCAAGAAGAGTACCTCAGTCTATTGTTGTGCTATAGTAATCATACACACACACACATCTTGATTTTTTTAGAGAGAGAGAGAGAGAGAGAGTGAGAACCAGAGATAGAAGAGCTCCAACTACCCGCATCATTCGTCATGCTCAATTACAAGAAGCTGTAGTACACTATGTAACAATGTAACTCTACTATACACAAACACACACACCTGGGTTTGTTTATTAAATTGCAAATTGCAAATTTTTATCTCAACTCAATTCAAATTCTCAGCTCAACCTGAGCTGTCAGAGAAATGAAGAGAGAGTATGGACCTGACCCTTCCACACACACACACACACACACAATGTGGTCATGGCCCCCACAATTAAAATTCTTTAATGTCATGCCATTATGATTTATTTTTTGTAAATTATGTATTCACCCTAATGTAACTTATGTACAAAATATCCCCCTCTCGCATCACATTATGATTCCATCACGATCCACACACACACACACTCTCTCTCTCTCATAAAAGCTTGCCTTACTTTAGTTTACACTTTTTGCGTAAATTTTTATTGGCCGCAACGCCGTTTTTTCACGAGCAAGTTCAATCACATCCGATCATGTGTGTGTAGTTAAAAATTGATTGTGGATCTCTCGTACGCAAGTTTCCCTTGTTGAAGGGAAGTTGTACCTGTAGGCTATCCCAATTTTTGCATCATCTCCACACACACACACACACACACGAGTCAAGTTCAAGAGAATACATGATTGAACATATTGTTGGGTCGTGTGTGCGGCTTGTGTGCTGTAATCTATGCCATTTTACGAGTGTGTGTATTGCGTGCAGAAAATAATAAAAAAAATTGAGTATTGTTGAGTGTCAGTTGTCAGATTGTATGATATTCGATAGTCATACACAAAACAACAACAGACAGCCAGACACACACACACACACACGAGAGAGAGAGAGAGAGAGAGAGAGAGAGAGGGAGATGAGGATGAGGAGAAGAAGGCTTCAGGTCTAGACTTTGCCAATTATGTACTTGTTCTCTCCTTACATGGTTAATATGGTAAAAATCTGGTTAATAGTAATAGAAACACAGAAGCAGAGGATGGACCAAAATTTCCAGGTGCTCTGCTCGATCCTCATTCTCCCCCAATTCGCACAACAATAGAGCCAAATAATTAAAATTTACTCGGAATTTTCATTCTACAATCCTACCATCCTACCTCAAAAACAATTCCACGTCTTATCGTCAACTGCCATCGTATCTTGAGTTGCTGTGAGGTAAAAAGCAAACTAATTCCACTATTCCCCAATCTTATCATAATTAGCAAACATTTGCAAACTCAAAAAAAAGTTTATTGACAGTTTCTTTCGTACGTAATCAAAATTTGTGGAAACTGAGGATTACGCATATTGTCTTTGTCTCTTCAAATATTGACATCATCTCCCTTCTAATTTATTTGTTTATCTTCTCTCCTCCACCTTTGCAAATTCATGTTTATATTGTGAAAAAAATCGCTATAATCTCCTCCTGATAATCCTCAACTTCTTTTGGCTGGGAGTCAATTTATTTGTATGCACAAAATATTTTCTGTACAAAAATAAATAAAAAATGTGCGGGACAAAAAATTTTTTACAGGGAGGGATTTGGCATGAAAATAATATGGGAAAAATGCAATTTTGAACAATGGGAGGAGAAAAGTATGAGAATTGTAATTTATGTTGGGGAGACGGATTGGATGAGTGCAACGGGTAATCATACGTACAAGATGGGCACTCTATGAAATTGTTATGTAAATTAAATTTTGTTTTTCAGGGGAAAAAAACAAGTTGAGTAGCTCCAGGAGACGGCCACCCCATGGTGTGTAGTGTGAGATTATGAACCCTATGTCAAATGGACACACACACAGCCACGTACATTGTACACACACACACACAAAAGAGAGAGAGAGACTGCCCTCCCTCCCGATTATCACCATATTATGAAGTGTAAATGAAACTTAAACAGTTGGACGTCTCCTCCTCCTCCCCCTCCCAATATTTTCCTATTTGGTTGACAATGCGACTTTTATTTTTCTTCTTTTCACCTTTTTTCCTCTTTTTTATATACCATTTGGTGGGGTCAGGGCGGTTGACTTTGTCCTGAAAAAATTGACTGAACGAGAGAGAACTTTTTTATTAGTTCATTAACTCACCTCATTATTTAGAGAGAGACAGAGAGAGTCATAGACACAAGTTCAGGTGTGTGTGTGTGTGTTTTTTTTGTATCCAAAGTAAAAAAAGGTGATTGGACATTGGAGGATTTATGCTAATGTTTTTTTTCACATACACACACACGCTCACTCTCTTTTGCTTTGATTCTTGAGGCTAAAAACGGTCAATTTTCTCTCTTTTTCCCCGATCTCTTTGTGAATTCTCTATTGACAAAGATGGACTCCTTTTTTCTGTTTCGTGTAAAAAATAGTAGAGTCAAATTAAATGATGTCATGTAAAGAGGGGAGACATGTACAGAGAGAGAGAGGACAAATTATATGAATTAAGGATAACTCTCTAGGAGAAACTCTCTCTCTAGGAGTAATTTAAATGCAGATCGGTCAGAGATATGCACAGATAAGTTAGGTACACACGGAGAACAACAAGTTTTAATTTTACACTAACTTAAATGTGGACAGGAGAAAAAAAGAGCTAATATTCAATACTGAGGGAGAGAGAGAAGTGATTAGAGAAAGAGGGGGGATCCGGGCTTAACGAAATGATCTGAGATTGACAGTCGATTGCAGAATATATATGTGAATGTGTGTCTGGGAATATATTGCCTGTGATGTGTGTTGTGTGTGCCTTTGTGTGGGGATGGAGTATGTGTGTGGAAAAAAACTAGATTTTTAATGGATAAAAAAATGTTGCCCCAACTTGTCGTTCTCTCAACTTTGTTGTTTCTCTCTCTCTCCCTCTTTCCATTTTTATGATCTTTGACTGTGTGTCTCCGTCTTTGCACCTTCTACTAATAGCCCTCTTAGTTTAATTTGAAGAATGCGACGAATGACTGGCCTGCCTCAGTCTGCCTGTTTTTCATTTTATGGATGTGGAGCGGAGCCAAAATTTTGATGGGGTGCATCGTATCGTTATCTTTCTCCCTCCGTAGATAATCCATCGTGTTTATATTAGTGTGATGACTGTTGAAGCAATAAAGCCCCTGTCCCAAGTGTGTGGTTGGTGGTGGTGCAGAAATGGAAATTATACCGTAAAACTTTGTCGCTGAGTTTTCGGGAAAAAAGATTGTTTTTACAAAAAAGGGAAAAATATCCCATTTGGAATCTTAGAGGATGAAATAAGCAGCTATGATGACGAAAAGGGCTTTCAATGGACGTTTCACGGTGGAAACAATGAAAAAATGGATGCAGTTGGATATTGCAAAAAAATAAAATTGATTTTAGCATAAACTAAGATTGCAAAAAAATACTTAGTGAATAATTTTAGTATAGAAAATTGCACTTAGAGAAGATTGTAAAAAAATGAAAGACAGCGGAATCTTGACGTTTTAACAATCATACATGCATCTCACTACAAATATTGTGGGTACTCTCATTGGTTGTCATGATTGAGTCATTTAGTTAATCGTGATTTAGTGTGAGTTTAAATTTTTGTTCCTTTCAATCATGTCAGGAAGGGGGGGGGGTTCGTTAGCAGTAGGAATTGTTGAACTTGAACGCCGCTTATGTGGATTTGTACAGGATTTTTTTGTGGAGTAAACTGACAGCATGAAAATTGCAAGTGGCGTTGAAGCACCCCATATTTACTGCCTGGTAAATTTTTAATTTTTAAGTAAAGACCCTCACTGTGATGAATAAAGACTTTTCTTAAAAGTATGAAAGAATACAATAAATAATTTAATAGTCCAACAATTGTTATCTCATATTTAAAACCTTCCAGAATTCTTTTTTGTTGTTTTGAAAACATGCTTGTGTATCCACGAAATGTACTCATCCACACGAGTGTAGACTCCAGGATATGCACCTGGAATGAAATTAATAGGTTCTAAATATATTCAAAATTAGATATTAGTATTATGTAAGAAAAAAATTACCGCAGCCAATTCCCCAGGACACGAGACCAAATTGAGAGATTGGTGCACCCTTTCGCGAATTCGAGGGCATAAATAATGGACCGCCCGAGTCTCCCTACAAATATATTCTTATAACCATTTTTGCCTTCAAACTAGTCATGTAAGAATGAATAAGGGATTTTGAGCCTGACCTGACAAGCGTCAATAGGAGACGTGACACCTTGGCCGGCTGGATTTCCAGCACACATCATCGTACTCTTGATTTTGGGGATTTGTTGAAATCCAATGTACTGATTGTACCTCGTTTGACACTCTTGATTTGTCCAGATCCTCATCGTGCCATGACGTAGTGTGGCTGATGGTCCTCCCCAGTTACTAATTAAATTAATTAATCCTTCTGTGAACAAACGATCCATTGCACAAAAAATTATTGTCATTAATTTGACACTCACCTCGTCCGACCCCATCCTATCTCGAGAAACAAAAAATTGAACCAGGAATATTAGTAATGACAATTTTCCAGCATTTAAACTACATGGCAATTAATTTTGCGATTGATTCCATTGACCTCCAGAGGTCAAAGTAGATTTTAGACTTTCCCTATTAAATTGCTAAACCTCGACGCCGCTTGTCTTCATTTGGTGACCGGACTGCATAATGTAAAAAAAGCGGTCCCGGTTGTAATGGCTTTATAAGAAAAGTGAAAAATCTACTTTGACCTGTGTCAAGAGAACCAGTTGGTCGTGACCTTTGATTGTGAAAAGTCTCACCAGCTAAGGTCGCGTTATTTTTCCCATCATCGTATCCCTTGTCAATGTTCAAGCACACCGGCTGAATGTACTCATTGAATGGAACAGGTTGATCCAACTTTGAAAAGGTCAATTATTTTTTTAATTAGCATGTCGCTATTGAATTCAATATATTTATCAAAATTTGCACAAGTCAAACTCACCTTCAGGATGGCAATATCATGCTCCTACGATTTAAAACAAAAAAGTCAAAAAATATGTTTCCGTAAAGTAATTTGTAATTAAATTATGAATTAATATTCTTACGTAAGTCCTCTCGGAATATCCTGGAATTTATTATAAATTCAGTTTTTAGGTACTTTAATAATTACACAAAATTTTCTTTACAAAAAATTCAATAATGGAATGGCTCTCTACCTGCATGTTTGTAAATTTTGGACACTTTTCGAACAACACGGCCCGTCTCACTTGACTCTTGGACGTTGTATGAACCCAAGTAAACTTGCAGTTTGGCCACATGTTCCGGTTTCTTCTCCGCAAATCAATCCCCATCATTAATTAAATGTTGACTTTAAAATAAAGATTAATCTCATCAAAGTATTTACCTTGTAAGCCGTCGTGCAATGTTGTGCTGTCAGCTACAATAATTAAATATTGTCATTACTCAAATTCCCTTTTTTCCACCATAAAGCAAAATTGAAACAAACTCACGATATGTAAATTGTCAATCAAGGCAGCCCCACAAAACTGAATCCCCCTGGAATTGATCAAAGCGACCATCCACGGATAAGCTTTTCTCTGAGGCTGTGCGAGCCCTGAAGGAACAACCACTTTGGTCACTCCACAATTACTAGGGACAATTGGTTGAGGGGTGGTCACATTTTCTCGGATGAATGGCGGTCGGTTCCCCACAATATTTTGAGACCATATACTAACTCCTGGACTAATGTCACTGCTCTCTGACCCTGAGGCGGTTGGAGCTGGAGGCGGTAGAGAAGGCATTTCGTCATCATCTCCTTCTCCTGTTGAATTCTTCAAAAAATTTTAAAATTTAAAAAGCTAGACATAAATTTAGAATGTCAACAATTTGCTGTGGTTAGAGAAAATTTTGAAATTCACTTTTTGTGGTATTGTTGAAAGAAAAATAAATGCAAACTGGGACCGAAAAATTATTAATTTAGTGTCGTCATTAATATTTATTAAGAGAGAGTGACCTTCTCAGTCTCCAGTTTTTTAAAAAAAATGGAGACAAAAACTAATATTTTCAGTTAAAGTGCCTTATTACCAGGTTGTTAGTAAAATAATGTATACATAAATAACATTGGTTCAGCGCGAACAGATAGATTTGAATAATAACTCGTCAGTTAAGAAAATTGTGGACAATGAACGAGGAGGAGGATTACAGTGAAAATGAAGGAGACGAGTATCCAGAGCCTGAGGAAGGGGCAGTAGCAGTAGAATCCCTTAGTACTCAAGAATTAGTCGAACGGAATCGGGATGACCTAGCAGCCCTGTTCAATCTTCAACGTCAAGTTGTGTCAAGTGTCAAGACTGGGAGCCCTTTAATGGTTGGAGGGCTTACATGGAGAGTCGAATCCAATCGAACGAATACACTCATCCTGCTTCACTTGCTTAACAGACTAATTGAGTCAATGGCCTTAACTCCAGTGAGATTTGATACACTGAGAGGATTGTATTACTGGCTGTTAAAAATTCTTAGAATTCTATCATTGACACCGGAAAGAGTCTATAATGCTCTCAATTACATTTGTGGAGTATTTCATGTAAGTTAGTTAATTATTTTTTTGTAAGCATTTAATGGATTGTGACTCTGAATGTTTTTTAGTGGGATCGGACCCATCTGCCAGTGGTTAGCCTTTGTCGACGTACCTTTTTTGTTTCAAATGATGCTATGTTGCAAGTAAAAGTGGTTGATACTGATCAGATTTTGACATTTGGACATGGCCAACACCCGATTCCTAGTGAACAGTCAATGTTGGGTAATTTGCATCACTTTTTCTGTCTCACAAATAATTCAAATTTATTATTTTTCCAACTGTGAAAATTTTTATGTATGGATTTAAAGGATGGGAGAAGGTGACTCAAATCTCACAATTTAATATGGTCGTGGAGTCAAATTTAATGTTGAACAGCTTATATCAGTCTGGATTGAAAGAAAAATTTAACTCTTTTGTCACAATTGACAGTGGTGGATTTTGTGATCATCGCACAAAACAGTTTCTTAGTCATCTTTCAAAGGCCACCAACAATGAAGGAGAAAAAATTCCATTATACTGTTTTGGTGACTTGGATGTTTATACAAACGAGATCTGGTAAGAATTAGTTTTTTAGTAGATAATTGTTATCTTTTTAGAATCATTCTACAGTTTTGTGTGTGTGTATGTGTGTATTTTCAGGAACATTCTTAGGTTTGGGTCATTTGGTAATCGAGCCTACCCTTTCAACCCGAGGGAATTGTGTGTTAACATCATTCCTGTGATCTATCCCTTCGAACAACTTCTGGACAATCCGGACAAAATCCCTCTCTCCACTCGTGATAAGACTGTTCTACAGATAACTAAGAAGAGATTCTCTTTGCTACCAGATTATGTAATTAGATATTAATTATCCATTGTCAAACTAAGAAATCTCACATCACATTTCATTTGAGTATAAATTCTTTGTTTTTCTTAATAATTTCCAGGTTGAGAAGGAAGGATCAAGTCCAATAACTCTTTGGAGAGAAATTCGGATTTTTTTTAAAATATAAATTTACTCTACAACATGCAGGAATGGGCGATCTGACCCTTGTTTTGGACGAATTCTTGAAGTCTCAATAGAATAGAATTTATTATTATGCACCCGAAATTAATTATGAATTTTCATATCATATTTTTTGTACACGTTATCATATTGTATTTTGGTTGATCAGTCTCAATAATAAGTAATAATATTAACTGCAAAAGAATCAATCAAGTTTCTATTGTATCTCATGTCAGGAGGAGGAACTCACTTATTTGAATGCGCCACAAAAAATTATTTCGAGATTAAATATTGTCTGAATTTTCTGGAAAGGTCATATTAATCATCATTTTTTATAATCTGAAGTAGAAACTCTTGAACGAGAGAGGTAAGTGACCATCTGACACATACAAATCAAATCCAGTCCAGTTTGTTGTCATTTTCGATTGTGTCGATGAATCATGACAATTTATCATATTTTTCAGAAAAATGTGGCTCAAATTTTTCTGTGATGCTGGGTTCGAGTCTCCTTGGGACAGTCAGTATGCTGCTCTATTTGAGGAGAATGATATGACACCTGAGTTGTTGTTTGACCTGAGTCCGGAGACTATCAAATTGATGGGAATAGAAAAGATTGGCCATATATTGAAAATACAAAAAGCAATTAAAGATTACGGTCCGCAGGTAAATAAATAAATATTTAAAAGTGACATTAGCGACAATAATATTTCCTGTATTTGAAAAAAGTCAATAATTTTTTTTGTTTTAAATTCAAATTTAGGAAATCCCGACGGAGCCAACTACTGCTGCTGCTACTACTACTACTCAAAAAGACGATGAGACTGACAATGAGCCAATGGAAATTCCATCATCATCATCCAGTAGTAGTAAAGTAAATGAATCTGTATACAAGCCAGTAGAATCCCGCTACAGGATTAATTTTCCAAAAATGAGAGGAACAAAGAAGCTGGATGTTGGGAAAGCCAACTTGGGAATGTTGAGTCAACTCATGACACAAGCAGTTCTGGACGCTGTTGATTGTCAAAATTCCCGACCTGATCCAGGGCTGGATGATGATGGAAATCCATTTGATTTTGAGAAGAAATTTAATGCCACGGGGGCTGATTTATTGGATGCAACAGCCTGGCATTTATTTAAAATGGCAGAGAGGAGGACTTGTGAATGGACAGACTGTCGTCATGAAGATACTGGAGAGAAACTTGAATTTGACACACACTGGCAGTTGTACAAGGTAATTAACTAATTAATTAATTATTGTTTCATTTTGTCACCACCAGCTGTGTGTGTGATTTACTTAAATTATTTTTTGTCTGTTTTACAGCACATTGACTGGGATCATTATACGTCCGAGTTGACCAACTATCTCTGGAAGAATTGTAAATATGAATTTACAGATGGAATGAAAAGGCATAACATCTTGGACCACATTGCCACACACTTCAGTTATAAACGGTTCAAATGTCACTTTGAGGTACATACAATAAATCACTATGAATTCCGTGTACTAAAAATGGGTTTTGTTTTAAATTAGCAATGTGGACAAAGATTTACTAGCCGAAAGAATATTGAAAATCATCTCATTGCACATTCAAAAGAAAAAGAGACAATTTATCCATCGGGAGATGAGGATGAAGATGGGGATAGTGACTCTTCCTCTGGTGATGAAATTGTCAAAGGAGTTCGTGTTCCTGTCTATTTGCCTGAAGAATTAGTGGTCACATTTGACGACTCCTATTTCAATCTACTCAAATAGAATGAAGGATATGATCATAATGATGGACTCCAAGTTAGATATGTCAAGATAAGAAATTGCGGTGAACAAAATGCACGCTTGTGTCTCTCGCCTAACTGTCCAACACGTGGTCGTGATGAATGCAATGGATATTGTATTGCCCATGGGAACGAGGAAATTAAGAGAGTCGTCACAGAGAAACCAAATCCTTATTTTGGTGAAGAACCCGACAAGAAGGGAATGATGAGGGAATTTCATTGATGGAAGGAAATCTACTACCGTGAGCAGTGGAGAAAAATTTGTGGAAATTACAAATGTTTTTCACTGGTACGAGATACTGGTGCAGTTGATGGATTTTGTTCAAAAATGTGTAAGAGATTCTTCATTGCTAATGAAATGCCTCCACCCATTGTCATTCAAGATCCAAATGTACCAGCCCCTTTATTCATGAATGAAATAATTCAATTTGAAGAAGTAGAGGAAACAAGAATGATCACAGATTCCAGTGGATTGACAACAGCAACAAATGATGACATTCTTCACTTGAAATATATATTTGAGAAGGGATATTGGAATGACAAATGTGTCGTGTCTGAATGTACAACAAACAGTAGGCAAATCTCTAGGCAGAAAATTTTGCGTCAAACACAATAATGAATTAAATCGGAAGAATCTACCACTGATTGAGAAACCCCCTGGATTTAATTTCTACATTCATCATGCTGGAAGATACGGTGAAGGGGATATAGTTTACATTCGACTCAAAATGATCAAGAACAAATGGGTCAAGCTGTGTGCAGTCTGGAATTGTGGCCGAGAAAAGGCACCAAGGAGTGGTCTATTCTGTACTCAACACAATGATGAATATCCTGAGAATTGAGTTCCAAAATTTGTGACTAGAGAAAATGCATTAGCACAGAACCGTTGTGAGGAAAACAAGAAGAAAGCGAAACCCGGACCGACAAGTATTACAAAATCACCAAAGACCAAACGGGCAAAGAAACAGTAGTAATAATACTGTAACTATTGAGACATGTCGTATATAGTGTGATACTTCCAGACCATCTTTCAAATAATTTTCATTACCTATTACATGAAACTGATCAAAAATATTTACTTATAAAATGTATACAATAAATTACTCACCACTCTTGACTTTGGATGATTTTGAACGCAACAAATTATCTCTTCCTCCTTCCGATCGTCATCTTGTCGGATTTCTTCATTAAAAAATTTTATTAATTCAACGGTTTCTTAATTATAAAGCTTTTTTATGATCTATTACTTGGAGGAGTTGGAGTTTCATTCCTGCCGGAAAAGCACGGGGTCATTGTGGCAAGGAGGTCATCCTATATGCATACATACAAAATACAAAATTATAATGGAGTAAATTAGTATTTCAGCTATCCTTGCTACCCACACAAAGGCCCCCTTTTTAAAAATTGCATGTCCGACATCTCTGTTTGTCCGACTTTTTGTAGTGAAAATTTCAGAATTTTGTTAACTTTAGTGACGTTTGTAGTTAGATAACTCTAAGTGACAATGTTTCGGTGGTGGGGAAAAGAGAATTATTTGTACAAGAATCCTGATCAGAAAATCATCGAACTGAAGAGGAAATTGTCACACATTAGAGAGTTGTATGAGAAAAAATTAAGTAGAGAAATTAAAAGGGTCAGTCAGGAGAAGGAACACTTTTATAGTTCAATCATATTGGAAAAGAATGAAGAAATTCAACGTCTGAAATCCCTTCTACCAAAGACAGTGATTCGAGTGAGATTTGAGATAGGGACACAGACCGAAAGTGTTCTAAGTGACAAAGATGTTGACAATGTAAATACTAATAGTGACACACAACAACCAGACTCTCTTCCTCCAGATAATAATAACAACAACAGTCCTTCATTACCTCCTGTGACACAAGAAAATGATGAGACAATGTTTGTTTACGATCCGGTTCCGCTGCCTATTGAAAATGATGAACAGGAAAGTGTGAATCTTTATGATGACAACCTCGTTCAACTTGGATGGAGAGGAACAGTGCCTGTTGGTCGAGGATTGACAAACCTTGGAAATACTTGTTACATGAATGCTGGCTTACAAGTATTTTGTCACACTCCAAGTTTTGTCAATTGGATTTATTCAGAGAGTTTACACGAGGATTGTGTGGATAAGAAATTGCATAATTTGCGTCTTTCGGAAATTTGTGAATGACTATTATGACTCAAATACTAACTCATGTATGTCTCCCATCTCAATACAACAAATTTTGCCAGGTATGTGTGCTACAATAATACTAATAGAAACCACGATTAATAATTTTTCCGAATCTGTTCGTGGCGCATAAAACTATTAATGACATTTTTTTATTTAGAATTATC
>WJFB01002985.1:2181-15443 GCA_009870185.1 Pygmarrhopalites habei
CACCCCCCCCCCCCCCCCCTGTATTTTTGATTATATATTTAGCCGCAAAGGGGGAAAAAATGTGTACTTTTAATTATTTAAGTACAAGAAAAGTGAATTTAAACTTCTTGACATGATTCCCATTAAATTAAATTATTATACGCACAGACTAAATAAGTAAGTAAAGTGTAAGTGAGGAAAATAAAGATGAGGAGTAATACCGTAGATTTGTGAACTTTTACATAATACTACAAGACTCTCCTCTGGTTCGCTCTCAGTCATATAATATTTAATAACATGTTGTATTGGACAATTATACATAATGTGAACTTTGCTGCTGTTTCTTCTCCCTATTTTTTTTTTCCTTGTACTGTACAAATACAGCCTAATAGCATATTATCCTCGGAGTATGTACACACAGGGAGAGAGACAACACAATGGCCAATGATGGTGTAATGACCAACAGAGAGAAGAGTAGAGTATGTCACATCACAGAAGACACTTAAATATGCATTGTGTGAGGGTAAACCAGGATTTGGAAAAAAATGTACATTTGAATACACACATGAAACTGAACTCCTCTGAGCCTAACCTCTTGAGAGACCGCGTCAAGAAAAATATTATTATTATGATGCCGATTACTCCACACCAGGCACACACATCTTTTTTACCCACCTATTCAATAGTTTTGAATAAATAATAATAACGCACTCACACACACACACACAGACCCCCATTCTACAATTCCCAGACTCCCCATCATAATAGTCGTCATAATAATGTATATCATGTGGACAAGTAGAAAAGGAAACGCAAACTTGTTCACTCACATGTTGCAATTTCCGTCTGTTCATAACGGAGGAGGAGGACAGAGGGTAAACACTATTATGAAAATATTTTCTTCTTCTTCTCCTCCTCCTCCACACAAATATATACAAAGTATTATACATATTTTGCTATGTAGTGTGAGAAGAGAACCCACACTAAAAAAGTATACAAACACACACACAAGAATTTGTTACTATTTACTCTTGTTCATTATGTTTAATGCTTGGTTCAGGGAAAAAGGTGTAAAAAAATTTGCACCCTCCATCACAACTAAAAATTATGGAGGAGTGTAGCTATACGTGTAATAATAATGCTTTTTCAAAAATATCCCTTTTACTTAATGTATGTATTTACGTTGGGCGCTTCTCATTCTCAACAAAATGTGTGTGTGTGTGTGTGTGTGGTGGAAGAGTTTAGGGGCTAAGAGTACACATTTTCTGCATGCAGTCTTATGTAACAAGGGAGAAGGTATTAGAATAAAATTAATACATTATATAATACATTGAGGAGACTACATGAGAATGGCTGTGTATTTATTCCTTATATGTATAGTATGTATAATACAAAAATTTTCAAATAGATCACGAAAAAATTCTTTTTCTGGTCGACAATGAGTTCAATTTCACCCACCCGCACGATCTGCTCAGCAAAAATTTATATACACACTTTTTTATACACTGGTAATATACAACTTACTTTTATTGTTAACTCTCTTTATTATCCCTCGACTGTGTGTGTGTGCGTCTTAGGTGAGGGCTACGCTGACGCTTTTTGACGCTGCAATGGGAGTCCCCCCTTCACACACACACACACACACGTTCCTGTTGTACTTGTGCCCAGCATTTTCTTTCTCCTATAAAAGAGGACAAAGTTGAGTCAATATGGTCAGTTCTGCAGTCAGTCTTCTTCCCTCAACAACAACCACAGAAGAGCCTTTAGTTCACTTCAAAATTTGCAAAATTTTGAATTTATAAATTTTTTGAAGAGAATTCTCTGCTGTTAGAAGTCTACTACAAAAATCAATTCAGAATGAAGTGCATCTTGGTTCTTTTGTCCATCTTCGCTGCTGCCATGGCTGGATATCATGGTTACGGTCATGTCCCACATCACCACGGATATGGACATGCTCATCATCATGTCGCCGTTGTGCCAGTCAAGGTGATTCGAGTGCAGAGTTTTTCAAAATTTTCATAAAAAAACTCTTTTGGATTTTGGTCAAGTGACTTCTTTTGAGTGTGTGTTGGTGACAACAAAAGTTTTTTAATGTATTTTTCTCTTGTGTATTTGTGGGTATCGTAGGTTCCAGTGGCCACATCTTACCATCATGAGTACAGAACATACCACCCAGTCGTCCCAGTCATCAAGGCTGTCCCAGTTGTCAAATACGTCCAACCAGTCCATTATGCCCCAGTCCATCATGTCCCAGTCCATCATGCCCCAGTTCATCATCACGGGTAAATTTTCCTTGAATCAAAATTCTTGCCACTTTTCTCTCTCTAATTCAGTTGATATTAATTTTTTCATGTTTTCTTTTAAAGATATGGACATCATCATGCCCATCACGCTTATGGACATGGACACTATTGAGGGGAAGAAGAGGACGCAAAATTCGTCATCCAGTTTCTCTGACCAACATCTAAGTCGTCTAATTTAAATACAAAAACACAGACACTACAAAAAAGAATAGCATTATTTTTATACAAAAGTTTTCAAACAAAATCATGTACCTTTACAGTATACAGAATGACAAAATAAAATTTGATGCAAATCTCCACTTAAAACAATAATTTACTGTTGTGTATTGTTGTTGCTGTTGAACGTTTTTTCCCCTCATGACAAAGATAGGATAGCATAAAGGGAGACTATTCCTCGCACTAATTTCAAACTCATTTCGACACGAAATCAAATCGTGGATATTTTTTTCCGGGCATTGGAATTTTGTATCCACTTTAATTTTTTTTGTATACTCGTTGTTAACAATTTGAAGTCTTATTGTAGTCTTCTTTTTTGTCTACAATGATACTAAAGTAGTAGGAGTTGTTTACCTATTTCTATAACATATATTAGCATACACATAATAAAATGAATAACGGCATGGGCCTATTTCGGAGTTTTCTCCTGACCCAAAGACTATCCCGACCATTTTCCACAACGACTAGTCTTTTCAAATCGGGATTCTTGTTGTCAGATGAGTATCAATGTACAAATGCGTGGAATAGACGTTTACAATCTCCAGTACTTCAAAAAATTCAAATGGGTAAGTGGATAAAATATAATTTGTGACACAAATTTCTTCTTGTAGTTGATTAAACTTTCAAAAGTCTAAATGTTCATTTTAATTTGAATTACAGATACTTTCTTTTTTGAAATTGAAAAGAAATTTCAATCCGACAAAATCATCACAGCTATTGATGTAGACTTGGTAAATCAAATGTTGCATGTACCATATATATTTTGCAAATTAACAAAATTGCCCATACATTTACTAATATTATGAACATCCATCCTTTTTATAGTTTGTCAATAAAGCAACAGAGGAAGAGAATATTGACGAATTGGAAGAATTAGTACATAAACTAAGGAAGAGTCCAGCAACCCGTGATGCTACGGCTTCGACAAGCCATGCCACTGTTCGTTATTTCCTTTCTTTGGAAAAAATGGATGATCTCATGAGAATACTGAGTGATCGACAGAATTACGGAATATTCACAGACTACTTCCTTTCAAATTTACTCATGGATAAATTCTTAAAGGCAGAAAATTACAGAGGTACAAAAAAAAAGTTTGAAGTAAAGATTAATTTTTAAAAACATACAATACCATGATCATAATTCAACTCTTTTAGATGCTGCCAAAATTGCTAGCCTTCATATGCTGGACGAAGATTTCGATTGTCCAACTACTAAATTTTATGCCATTTACTCTGCTCTCAAGTATCTGGAGAATCCTACTCCTGAGCCTTGGGATCCACACGAACCAGAGGTTGACCCTAGAGAGGCATCAAAGGAAGAGGTTTGTCATAACAATTTTGAACCCGTATACACCAAATGTTGAAAAGGATTTTGTATTAGTATTGTGTACAGTATACAAAGTGCATTTTTTGTGTCTAGACTAAAATTTGGGTCAAGTGGTTGAGACAACCCGGCTACGACTTTCATTTTGACTTGACCGCACCAATGCATATTATTGGGAAAACTTTGGCCTATGCGTCCTTACATTTGAAGAATCCGGAGGATGATGTTTTACGACGATCTATGGAAGTATTGGGTTGGGCACTGTTTGAGAAGTGGGAAAGGGTAGAGAATATATTGAAAATTGCTGCTGACAAGAAGTACCCAATTTCAGCCGAAGTTGTAAGTATATTTTTCATTCATAATTTTCAAATCAAGTGTTATCAACTTTGTAATAATAAACTGTCAATCAAACACACATTATACTACAAATTGGTATTTTTTCTTTAAAATGACAGATAACCAAAGTAACAGAATTGGCAAAGGCTAGTCTAGAACTGATTGAGGCATCTCCAACGAAAGAACTACCAAGAGCAAAGTTGAAACGTGTACCAGGAATGAATCTAGACCAGGAGAGCGTTGATAAATTATTTGAATATCTAAACCTCCCAGATTATGCAAGTATTGTCCCAAATGTACAAGCTGTTTTGGCAGGAGGAAAAATCCCAACAGTCAAATTATCTTTGTTGACAAAAATAGAAGAATATCTCAAGGAAGGAGTTGCCAAGCATGAACAGTCTGAAATTCAAAATCAAATCAAAGTGTACGAGAAATGGGAGCAAGAAAGAGCTGAAGCTCTTCAACTCCAAATTAGACAATTTCATAATGAAGAGACTCTACGGAAAATTGAAGAAAAGAAACAAGATTTGAAAGCAAGGGAAGAAGTTATTTTCTTCTTTGACAATGAAGAGGAATGGATGATGCGACAACCACCCAAAGTTAGAATTTACAAACAAAGATTCCGTGGAAGATACAAACCACCACAGATTACCGAAGACGACACATATGTTCCTCCGACGGTAAAATAATACTTGTCAGATTAATTAGTGAATGAGCTGAGACTATTTTACAATTATTTACAAATTGAGGAGGACTTTTTTATGGAAAAAAACAACTGTTCATCTTTATACTTGTGGAAAATAATTTCCTCACACATTACACCTAAATTGTTAAACCTTTTTAGTCTTTTTATGAACCAGTAATAAAGTGAAGGACACTCTTTGTCCAACCCTTCTAAAAAAATATGTTACCTTGGTTACAGAATCTATACGCAAATTTTCTTTTTGTTGAAAGATTCTTTCAATACACAATTTTTTCTTAACGGCATTTTATTTCTGTACCTGGTAGTACTCTTGGTAGAGAGACAGAGATGTATTCCATGAAATAATGTACTTTCACTTCCGGTTCCACTTAAGATAAGAATCACACAATACAACGATGCTGGTCACCGCAGGAAGACCCTGCGGACCATGCTGTGGCATTCGGAAAGCTATATACTTGAGGAAAGGGGCTCTGTTCATCGCCTTATTTGAAATCGTAAGTAGAATTAGTAGAGAAGCATCATCGTTTCTTTTGTTCAGTACTTTTGATGACACGAGTGTTGCAGACTGAGTCAGATTAGACAATTAACAGTTTTTTCCCTCAGTTTTTCTCATCCATAGTTATTGCTGCCTGCATGGGAACTTTGGTCTCACATCGTTTGAATTATAAAGAATTGAAGGACGCGAAAGTATACAATGAAGATAACATTTATTGGTTGAGTGAGTGACAGAATTTTTTTTACTAAAAGTATACCATTTATTTATTGTATGTTAAAAGTCATGTCATGAGGTATGTATACCATTATTCCTTCACAGATTTTGCTTGTATCTGGCAGACTTGTTGTTACACAGCCTTCCTCATCTTGGGAGTAATCCTTTTGTGCGCACACATTAATGTAAAAAGAATCTTTGATTTATTCAAATCCCTTTAATATATCAAAGTATTAAGTACCACAGGAATTCATTTTTTATTCTATGTCAATTTCAGAGAGAGTTACTCAACTGCAAAATATATATAATTGGGGAAGTACTCGTCGGAATTGTCTCTCTAGTTGGAATCGGGTTTACTCTCTTAACTTTGTACGTCTTCGATGCACTAATTGTCCTCTTATTTCTGAGAATATACTTTGTCTGGGTTGTACTTGCCTACTACCTGGAGATCAAACTAAACCCCGATGGACTCCCACCTCCACCTCGTCCTGTCGTCGTCGTAAAAGAACCAGAGTCAGAAATTGTAGTGAAAGAATCATCAGTGCGTTATATGGGAGATGGCTAAATAACTTGTATGACTTGCATTTGCATGTAAATACGAATGAAAATATTTTGTAAAAAGAAAATAATAATATTTCTCCTCTCAGTGTTGTAAATGACAGTACAGACTTTTTCCAGACAAAATTTGAGCACCTGTCAACATCCAGCTGAATAATAATAATGATTCTGTAATCAGTATCTAATACCTTTTTTCCATGCTGAAATTTAACTTAGTCACTAAAGAGAGAGGGTCAGCTGTGGATCCTTTCTTTCATTACATATCTCATGGTAGCTCCACTTCATTTGTCAGGAGTCAAACGTCTCGAAGATGTTGACACCTTAGGGAGCCTGTGGAATCTTTTTACGCATGTTGTACTTACATATCATAATGAAATTTCTCATAGTATTAGACTATTATAGTAATAAAGAAGTTACGACTATTTGATTTTTAACTGCACGGTCAATGCATTCAGTTTACAATGTTTCTTTTTTGGGGGATCCATCACCATTACATCTTACAAAGGTTCCTCACGTCCCCGACTTTATGTTCCTCAAAGATTCAGTTATAAAGATAATAAAAAAAGGAAGGAAAAGGTTCATCTTGAAAATCCAACAACAACAAAGTAATTCTTTCCTTTCTTCCTATGTATATTCTTTACTTAGTTAGTTCATATCATCCCATTGCCGTGACCGGTTCAATTTTGAAATGAAAAATCTGTTTCTGTTGTAAAATTCTACATCACACAATGAATGTGATTTTCTTACTTCTGCTTGGATTTGTTGGGAAACTCTTGACTGCAACTGTGGTCTACAACTTACAAGTAACGTGTCATTGATCAGTTTCATAATATATATTATTCATTTATCTAATTTGAAAATATTTCTGAAAAATATAGCAATTGACAGACGACGCAACAACGTCAAAAGAGCTCATCTTAAATTCAAGGGAAGATGTTGAATGGGATGAGGTGAGACTCTACAATATTCAATATTTTCCTGGAAACAATTTGAATTTGAGCTATAGTATGTTTTGATACCATAACATTATGTTTCAGAGTCCTTTCAAGTTCCTTGATCCTACAGAAATAAAGAAGGTTATTGAAAACTACAGCTCTTACGTAATGTTGGACCTAGTATTTGAGTAAGCTGAGATTTCATTGATACTAAAAATCTAAAATCATAATCTAAAATTTGTCATAATAATTGTTACTGCCGAATTCCAGGCTAATAAAGAATGGAATCATCTACGTAGCAAGACTTTACTACTGAGGAATGAAAATTAAATCTCAACCAGAGCTGTTCTTGTATAGAAAAAAGTAAAATAATACATTACGAATAAAGTGTGAAGTTAATGTTCAAAAACCTGATTCATTTGAATTGCATGGAAATCGAGAAATTTTGTCATCATATAACTTGCTTTTTTTGATTTCAGTCCTCAATCATTTTATTACAAAATAAAATCTGGGAAGAAAAGATATTCATTAAAGTACGTGTTCTCATCACCATTTCTACTTGAATGAACGGTAAACCTTCAATATAATGTGTACAAAATGAGTTTGCAAATTTGATATAAAAGTTTATAAGTAAAACTTATGCCCATCCTGATACTGCATCTCGGAATACACGGATAAGCTCAGCATGATTTTCTTGAGGTAGTGAACTGGCAGTTTGAAGAAGTCGACAAAGGAGGACGGATGTCAAAAGTTTCTTGGTTTCTAACCATACATAACCATTGGCACCAGGAACAATCTCTACTGGAACTATTTGACCCACCTTTCCTAGAAAATTTACCTTTGGACTTGAGTCACGTAGAATTCTGATCATATGATCTGGTAATCTCAAAAGATATCCATCTGATAATAGTCCTTGTCCAACAGATTTACCAGCCTTGTTTACACAAGACATTTCCAAAGGAAAATCTGACGGTAACTCTACAAATTTTCCAAAAATGCAGTCTCCAATCTACATCAATCAAAAACATTGATAGAATGAATTGACAACTCTCAATTTGACAGCAGTAAACGACTTTGTTGAAATTAAAATTACCTTGTGGTCTGGACGGTATTTCTTGGTAGCACCTTCGAAATTAGATTTTTGTAAAATAACCTACACACAACAACAGAAAACAACATAATTATTATGCATCAACATTTTCTTTTAAAAATTGTGAAAAAGAGTTGTCGATTTACCCGATCCTTAGTCCCAATATCTATAATGAATTGTTCGCCTTGCTTCTTTTTGATAACTCCAACTACATCGTCCTTTCTGTAGGCTGAATACTATATTTTGTTTTTTTAAAAATAAAAAATGAAGCAATGTTGATTAGCTATTTTAGAATTAAAAATCTTAAGTCAAAGAGCAAAGAGAGAACACTTACATTTCTACGTCTCAATTCCATAAAATATACATTATTTCTTTTTTTCGTTAAGATCCCAGCCTTGCACACAATTATTGTCTCCTTATCCCTGACACCTTCATATGCTGGTAAAAGTTTGAGACCCGGTCCCAAGGCTGCTTTGTCCAATGGAGGTTTCTGAAATTCGTCTCCTGGCATCAAAACTTGTCCAAGACAATCTTCAAGAATTAGTCCCTTCCTTTTCTGACCCTCGTCCATATTTCAACACTTAAGTATTTCCAAAATATTGTCACAAAGTTTTTACGCAAGAAAGAAAAAAACTTGGCCGGATTCAAAATGTTACTCCCCGCCTCGTTCTATGATTAAAAATCGCCGATGGATAACTACAATTATTTTTATTTTTTACCTTTTGTAAGTACCTAAGTACATACTTAATCAGCTTGAACAAGAGCAGAAGGATGTCAATGAAATGTCAAAGGTTAATCAAATCCTTTTCAAAATATTTTTATTCGACTAGTCAAAAACGACATCAGTAAATGGGACATACTGAAAATTACTTTCAAAAATTCATCATCAATGTATAAGATTTGTTCGTTGTTTTGACTATTTTAAACTCTGAACTATAATAAAAAGGACTATAATAATAATAAATATCAAGTGATCATAACTGCAATACATAATCTATTACACATAACAACTTGAGTACAGATCAAAGAAGGAATTTTCATTTGGGTTGAACATCAGTACTCGGATGTTGAAGCCCTGGCCTCTCCCTGCTCTCTTTCTTGCTGATACTGCTCCTTCATTCGCTTAGACTTGTTGTTGTAATGCTCTTTTTCTTCAGCAGGCATGGTCTGTAACAAATTATTCTTAATTTTAGTAAACAAACGAAAGTTTTCAGATAGGTATTATTATTATTCTATTATCACGAGACAAACTTTACAAGTTTATTTCACTGACCTCCCACTCTTTACCGAAAAGTTCAATCGCATCATTAATGTTAGGAAACTCCTTTCCAGACTCTGCCTTTACTTCCGCCTTCCTCTTGAAGACATACAGCATGAATCCATTTGGTGGTTTTTTGACGTTCGGCATGATTCCTCCGAGGATATCCTGAAATGTTTCAAAATGACATTGACACGTTTAGAGAACAGTAATATGGACTATTTAGGCTTCGCTTCAATGTCAACATTGTTATTTCATGAATTATAAAATCTTTTCTGAAAAATTCCCCCTCCCCCACTCCCCCCATGAGAGAGAAAATATGTCGTTTCTTGCATTCCGCTTTTTCTAATGTAAAAGTCCAACTATGATAGAAAACACGATTACAATTATAATAATTGTCACGTACCTGTCCTCACCACAACTCTTTGAGCAATATTTTCGATAGAATTGACCACGAAAACCAGGAAAGACTGACCAACTTCTTGTCCACACGTCCAAATTTTTTTCCTCCAAAACGTCATAGAAAAAAATCTCTCAATGCCGTCGCTGTTCAAAAAAAATGCACTGGTGCAACGAAGTTTGATGACAATATTCAGCAATGATATTTTTTATTCACAAATTTTTGTCACTGTATTTACATTCTGCGATAGGTAAACATAAAGACTAGAATCTCATTCTTTTTGTATAAAAAATCACAATTTCTTTAATGCAAATCTGCGTACGAAGTTGCTACGTACTTCTTGCCAGCATTAGTAATGTCGTAAGTAGTAACAATTAATTTGGTACCATTTAACTCTATATTACACTTGGAGTTGGGACGAGCATACCAGCAAAGAGTGAAGATACTCAATTCCAATTCAGGACTTGTCCCAACCAACATTGAACTGATTGGTTTCAACTGATTTTGCCATCTAAAGTTATGTCCGACCAATGATCCTTTCTGCAAAACATTATCAAAAACAGTTTTTCAATATTCATGAAAGGAGAGGATCACCATCATCAAAGCTATAGTCCTTACTTCTCCAAAACTAGCATATTCCAAATATCCATTATAATTGAGATCCCCATCGGACTCTGCTCTGTCCCAGAAAACCCAGTTGTGAAGTCCTGACACTCCATTCTTGAGTTCACCAACGAAGACATGCTCAAATCCGGATGATGACCTTGCAGCCCCTATATTTCGTCAACATTTATTTATGAATAACATAGGCATAATTTGTAACTGTAAAATATTTGCAACAAAAAAAATACTGTCATCATAAGTACCACGACTGTAGAATCCAAACCAAATATCTTCAAATTGGGCTCGGAACTGTTTTAAAAAGTATAGACATCCATCATAATTATCTTAGAGCTAGAAAGATACATTGTTAAAAATGGTAGATTATAACTGCTCTCATACCCCAGCCTCCGTGAAGAATCCTTTTGAAATCATAAATGTCTGGAATCTTTTGAATAATGGAGTAGCAAAGACAGCATCCAAAAATGCTTTTTGTTCAGCAGTTTCTGCATCAGTGACAACTTCATTTTGATTCACATCCGCAATATAATTGTCATGCAATGCACGGAGAAGTTTGATTGTTGGTTTTTCATGAGCAGCAGGGTCCACAGTCAAAAGCCTGTATGGATAATCCTCAATCAATTTATTTGAAACTAATTGACCTGAAAATAATTACAAATTATATGACACTTACGGTCTCGGGGAGAGGTCAGCAGTACCACTTTCTGTGGTCTCAGCTTGAAGATCTACAGACCATAGTCCAGCAGCATTGTTCCCTTGTTCTAATGTCAACAGTTCTTCGGACAGGGCAACCAATTCCTGGTCCGTGACACCATCTGAGGTCAATCATCAGTTAATATTTTTTCTTTAAGAATTCAAGATAGTTTGTGTGTATGTCTTTTTACCTGAACTACCACCACACTCGTCGACATAATCAGGACAACAGTCTCCAAAATCGACACAGGGTCTATGGGGCAAAATTAGAAAGAAAAATTGTAGGTCAATAATCAAAGGCCACTTTAATATTATTGTTATTTTTTACTTGTTGCATTGGCAAGGTGCCCCAGGATCAGTCCCTACAGTATCACATTTCCCTTTACAAGACCCTTCCTCCCCTACTCCAAGACATAGGGAAGCGTAGTCATTACAACAGTCACCGAATTGAACGCAAAACTACGAGAGAAACAATTGTAATTAAATTTAATTGGAAATTAAATGTCAGTTCCAAATGCGTGTGTGTTAAACTCACCGTATTGCACTGACAGTCAAAATTCGGATCCGTCCCTGTTTTATTGCATCTCCCTGAACAAGAATCTTTCCCTACGGCTTCAACTGTTTTGTAAGGAAAAAGAACCGAAAATGTAAGAATTGTCTTACAATTAAAATAAAAAGAATTTGTAAAAAGGAACCTTGAAAACTGGACAAAGTCAAAGTGGCTACGACCGAGACCAGGGCAAACAAGACAAGGTTAATTTGAGACATGACTTGAAGGGATCTCTTGATGGGATGAAAGGATGGGAAAGAGGATGAGTGTGATACTAACCAAATTAATTAATTTGTTTGGATAACTAAATAGTGGACCTTATCTTAAGCCCACACGCAAACATTATTATAATCCAAGAGTGTCTGACGTCCATGATCACTATCAGTTTACATGATACACATATCATTTGTTGCTAAACTAGTATTGTTATCCTATCATCCTATTGTAAATCATGTAATTTGTAAATTACGAATTGTAATACACTTTAAAACTCTTCTTCAATTGTGTAATGGACTTTATACACCAAGGTTTTTGGATTTCCCTTTTCATTGACACAAACAGTTGCTTAAAGGATTAAGCTTCTAATTCAGAGAGAAAGAAACTAGTCTCATGGGGAAAGTGGACATTTCACACACATTTTTGAGTGAATTTTTTTTTAAAACTAAAATTACGAGGCTACATACTCCAGCAAAAGAAGATTCTACACACGACTAAAAAGTGGTACGATTTGTCGTCACACAATCAAAACATGGTAGGCAATCCTTTCACTTACTTGTGTCCGGATTGGCTAGTACATACATGAGAGGAATGATTGTCGTCATCAAAACAAATTAATCCTGAGTTTAATCGGATAATCAATTTATCTCTGAAGCACCCCCTTAAAAAAACATGGGATTGAATTGGTGGGTGTTGGTTTCAAATATGCTATTGTAAATATGTCAATCTCTTTTATCTTTTTGATGAGAGGTCAAAAGTGATGAGCAAGTAAAATACCTTCAGTATTAAAAAATTACACTTACCTAATAACAGATAGTGATTTATTAGTATCTGAGGTTTAATGTTAATCTATTTAAAATCACATTGTAAAGTACTATCTACACGGCGGCTTAACTAGAATTCAATTATCACATTACACAATGTCACCTGTCTTCATCCTCTCCTCCTCCGACCACAAAAGTCACAAAAGGCTTGTCAATAAGTGTTGTGTAGTACTTAACTTTGAACAATGTGTACAGTTATTGTTGAAATAGATTCCTGAGTCGTCCTCGTTGTTCCTCCATATCATAACATACCTTAAAATTGAGAGATACCCTTTACGTCAATCAGGAACATCCGTGTGTCCCTCATCAAGCCGTGTCAGAACACGGGCACACACACACTACTCATCGTCAGTAGTGACTATTGTTCTACATTACATCCAATTAACCCTTGAGACCTAAATTAAATTAAATGGAAAAATCATTTAGTCATAAAATCACTCCTCAGAGAGAATGATTTGTAAGAATTTGTACAGGGTGGCAATAAACCTCTTGATACCCCCCTACAGCCCCCCATAGACATGATTAAAAAAATCCAAAACTCCAGTTTT
>WJFB01002986.1:0-15441 GCA_009870185.1 Pygmarrhopalites habei
TGTTATCTTAGAACATCATTACGAACGTGCCCTGTCAATTTGAACTTGTTTCGTGACAAAGAATTTTGAGGCTGGAGATAACTGGGAGAACGACTCATATCACAGTTGTGGAGTGGGGTAAAATGTAGGTAAAATGCCTTGAACATAATTGTCATTCCTTAGGGATATTTATAGAAGAGGAAGAAGGACTGTCCACATGATGACCTCGTAATATCTCCCTAGAATTGAAATCTGCAAATCGAAGTGGCTCTGGAATACGATATTTTGAACAGGACAGGACAATTTTGACTGCTGTGTCCAAACTTATTTTATGCCCAATGGAAACATACACAGGATTTTTTGCTTCTTTTGCAGTCTTCAATGCCTAAATTAATGAAAATGATACAAATATGATTCACCTACTAAACAGTCAAAGATCTCAGAATGTTTACTCAATCCAAAATATGTGTTTTTACCACTCCAAGTATTGTGTCATCATCATCTTGTTTTAAAATTACACGATCACCAACTTTAACAAGACTCTCTCTCATACTCTTGTCATAGTTTAAATTTTCCATTTTGTAAATATTTTTGGCCACTCCAATGGTCGGGATACTAGTTGTCAATCCAATATGACAAGCACAGCCATACTTTCTAGGATGCAGGAGTCCATTCCCATCAACGAGCAGCACATCTTGGAGAGTACATAAAAATGAATTATCAAAAAATAACTTCATCCATTTAAAATGAGGATTATGTATTACAGAAAGTAAAATTCACCTGGTTTGAGTGTCGGATTCCCAGATATTATTTTCTCGAGGAGAGTTATTAATGGTTTTGATTCACGGAAGGCAAGATATCCTGCAAATATTTTTGGAAAACAGTTACTGTAGTTTTGTGATTCCCGAGCGTAATAGTATTTAAATACCTGGAATGTAGGGTTCTTTGAGCTCAATAGTCTCTGTCATTTGGTGAATGACTGACATGCTTGGATAGGAACAAATCACAACACATGCAACTGCTGATGTTGCCAGTGATTCGTCAACTGGATATGATATGTCAAGTCCAGCAACAAGTTTCAGTTCCCTATATGTTGAGTTAATTATACATGTAATTCAGTTTTTCTTTTGTGTAAACTTGAATTATTTTATAAAATGTTTGTATTTTTTACAAAAAATTCACAGTACTTACTTAGTACTGCACTAAGTGAAAACAAAGATTTACTTGAGATCTTCATCCTGTTGCCATTGTTCGGTATTTTGTAGGATCACGTCATCCCTCAGTGTTTCCTGAAGTACTCTCCACTTGTCAATCAGCCCTTCGTCACTCTCAGTCATCCTAAATAAATAAATAATGTAATTATTACTCCTCCTAAAATTAATCCAACTTTAGTGACTAAGCCTTAGTCCTTGTGGTGCCCGGGACAAAATTTTTCGAATCCCTGGACAAAGTCATTTTTGGTCATTAAAATTATTTTAATGTGATCGGCAAGTACAGTTATAGTGGCAACTAAAGATGGTAGTTATTCTGGATATTAGGCTTTTCCGTTACAACAAAGTGTACAGTGAAAGGGTGAGGAATCTACTTTAAATATTTCATTTACACTTGAAAATATTGTGTAAAGTAATTGACAAAATGTTTCAATTTTTTGACAGGATATTATCAAAGGAGTAGTCTTTATCCAGTCAAAAACGGAATTAAAACATGATGGGATTGTCCTTAGTATGGATGGGCAAGTTAATTTACAGGTAACTAATGTACTGGTTTGAAAAATGTTAATTATAGGCGTTACCTTTATTTTGATGTGTTTGTTAAACCCAGAATGTTTTTAAATAGCTCTCTTCCAAGACTGTAGGGATATTTGAAGCGTTTTACCAATCTGTAAAGGTAAATGAAACTTGCCACATTTTTGATTCCTTGTCCACTTTTTAAAGACATGTCAGTAAATAAGTATGTATGTGTATTTATATTTAGCCAATACAGCTGTTATCAACGTCAATTGAACTAGTCAAAGGTACTGTCATTAAACAAATATATATCAGATCACTGCCTTTCACATGCTAATTACCTGTTTAATTTTTTAGCTGGTAAACTTCCCGGTGGCACCTCAGAAATTCCATTCGAGTTTCCCCTTCGTTCCCGGACCAATCGATCTCTTTATGAAACCTATCATGGGGTTTACATCAACATTCAATATTGCTTAAAGTGAGTTTTCTTCGATTAATTTCCTAACAATACAATCGAGTAAACCAATTCACACATTACGTATTAGCACAAACCATTTAATTAGTCCTATTCACTAATATATTTTTAGAGCCGAAGTGAAACGGTCATTTCTAATCGGAGCTACAATGAACAAAACTGTCGAATTTATGGTAGAATATAATAATCCACCTCCCGGTAGTGCGCCTAGTTCTCTCCCTCCCGAGTTACTCGAAGCCTCCGAATTGAAGAGACTTGACTTCGATATTGTGAGTGAACCCGGCCAGGTTAGTTGAATTTTTTAGCTCATTATCACTTATTTCTATAATCATTATAAGTTTTATTTAAATAATTATGTTTTTTTAGAGTAAAGTTGGTTTGTTCAAAGCCCATGGACATCTTGACTCTACAAACTGCTCAATTACGAAGCCATTTTCTGGGGAGATAATCATTGATAAATCCGAATTTCCACTCAAGTCTATTGAAATACAACTTGTACGAGTCGAAACCTGTGGGTGTGCAGAAGGCTATGCAAAAGATGGTATATTTTTATTCAATCAAATTGTTTCATAAAATGTAATAAAAGTATTTGACAAAATGATTTTCCAATTTGATTGACAGCATCAGAAATTCAAACAATTCAGATTGGGGAAGGAAATGTGAACAAAGGACTGCCAATTCCAATTTTTATGATTTTTCCACGACTATTTTGCTGTCCAACACTTTTAACAACCAACTTCAAAATTGGTGAGTAGTCATAAAAATTACAAAAGCAGTTTTATAGTTATTGGAATTTGTAGACATTTATGTAATATTATTTGCAGAGTTTGAAGTCAACATAATGATCATGTTTGCCAACGACTTTTTTAAATCAGAAAATTTCCCCATCCGTCTTACAAGATTTTAGTTTTTTCAGTATCATTGGCATTTTGCCTTTACGTGTTCGATAAAAGTAGTAAAGTTACTGGTATAATGACCAAGTTTTAAAATATTATAAAAGTTTAACAACTTTATGAATGGTTTGTATAGTAAGTTTCTATATTTGAGAATAAATGAAACATTTTATGATATAAATTAAATAATTTGATCTGAGGTGATGAAGAATTCGTCTTATTTAGCGTCGCGTAAGTTTCCCTTTTATTGTTAAATCACATTCTCAAAGTACATACTTTTGTGTTTTCATACTATTGCCTGGTACTCATTTATTAGTATTACATTCTCATGTCGCTCATTAAATCTTCACAACAAACATTTCTTAAATTGTATCATTATATATTTTTTGTTTATTCATAATGATAAAGTAGCTATATACTCAAATCTTTTTGTACAACAGGGTGAAACTTAACTAAAAACTTACAAGTCGTAAGGAATCACAAATAATAATGTATTAAGGTTCCTTTTGAGTGTGGAACTGATTATACTAAAGTTTTTTAAAATCACGTCTATCTCAACAAAATCACAAGTTGAATATTAATGATGATTTTATCATGGTACTTCTTTTTTTGATTCAGCACTACGAAAACATAATGATAATAGTAAGATACACTGATGCAGTCTTAAAATTTCTCGACAAATGAAAAATACCAAATATATTATAGTCGTCTATAACGTACTTATTCGTAATAAATAATGATTAACCTTGCAGGTAGTTGTGGGTAGAACTTTTTGAACTTGAACTACAAATGTACACAGGTAATGAGAGCAAATAAAATAATAATAATAGTTTTTTTCTCCTCTTGTATAAATATATCATGCGGAACCTGTCGACGAGGAATACAAAAATAATTACTTAGACTGTATGTGGTGATCAGAGTGTGTATATGAACTAGACTTTACACTCTAGGAATTGACTGTTTCATATAATTTGCGTACATCTGTCTTGCATGAGCCAAGACTCGAACTAAATTTTGTTTACGAACAAACTTATCAAAGTACATAGCCGTCTCATTGTAGTCGAGTTGGTGACGAAGTATGTGTTCGCGATGTTGAAGAAGTAAGGTAAGGCAGAGAAACATGAGAAAGGGGTTAGCTCCTCCGAATTCGGATGGAGGTGGCATCCTATTAATTGGTCGTCGTTTGTCTTGAAATTCTGGTTCTTCCAACGAATTATCGTAAGTTTCACTACAACAGTTGCCCGAGTCATTTTCTGAATCTATAGAAAAATCAACTCGCTGTTCAGGTGACATTAAGGTCTCATCATTATTGCCATTTGCATTCTGTTGGTTCTCTCCTTTGTTCGTACTCACTTCTTCTGCACATTCATTTCCAAATGTCACTGTTGTTGTTGCACTAGGATTTTCAAGATGAAGATTTTTCAAATCTTTTTGACTGTCTTGATGACTTGGGCTATTACACAACGAGGACGATTTGTGGAGATTCAAGTTATTTTTCGAATATTTTTTTGTTTTTGGAAAGACATAATTATCAATCTTTGGAGTGTTCATTGTTTCTTCTTCTTCCTCCTCGTCATCTTCTTCGTCAGTAAAAACTGACTGATGTAAATTGACATCCAAGTCAGCATCGACAGAGTAGGATTTTTTGTCCATATTTGAGGATGAATCGGAAGAGTGTGATGAATTTGTCCCTCGCTTCCCACCACTACTAATGTTCCAAAATTCCTTTAAATTCTTCACCAATTTGGGTCGTTGTTTAGGAGATACTGCATCTCTCAGTGACAGAATCCTACAATTTTTTGAAAACAATAAGTCTTAATATTCATGTACGTATGTACTACATAATATCACTGGATATATATAGTTGTAGGTGCGTCTACACACTTACTCAAACGGTGACGAGTTAAAAAACTCTCTAGATGATAAGATCTCCATGGTCTCATCCATACTAGAAAAATTGTAAAAATTGCATTCGTGAGCATTTGAAAACTCCACTTGTAGAGCATTCTGAGAAAATGTATTTCTGAATATTCTTTACCTGTAAAAAGGCTTTCTATGTGATGACTGAGTAGAATGAGTAGAAGTGGTTGAGGAAGATGATAGTGAAGTCAGCGAGTTTTCATCTAAGCTCAAGTTTTGCGTTGGTCTTGCCTTTGGCTTTCTACTCGACAATCTTCGATGCCGCAAATCAAGTGAATTTGAAGCTGTCGATGATCTTCTTATTGCACAAACTACATTCACATAGGATATTCTATATAAAGACTAAATTCGAACAAATATTGTCAAAAATAATTCAAGTTGAACGTGAAGTACACAAACCTTTAGAATATGATGAAGTTAATGATGGAACTGGAATAGGGATCGATTGTGAGCTTATCCCCGTAAATTTAATCTATTTTGAGAACAATTAGGAGTTAGACCTCAAATTATGAAAATGGGTGCGTAAATCAAATTATCAAAGTGAAAGTAGTAAAAATGATAAAATATCAAATGATTACTTCGTATAATGGAACATCTTGTGGTTTGTACGGTAGCGAGGCCCACAAAACCTCCATCATTCTCAAGGCATCTTCGAAGGCCTGCAAACAATTAAATAAATTTTTTTACAATTATAGAAAGTTCACTGTACAACCAAATTCATAAATGAATGCATGTTTCGTTTTCATACTCACAAATTCACGTTTCAGTTCTAAGAGTAGCCATCGATAACAGAAGAGCAGATCATCAGCTCCAATAGATTTCAAGTACCTCCAAAATGTATTGTCATAATACGCCATCGCTGAAAATGGAAACAGAGTACTTGTTAGTTTTATCAAGTATGCTCGTATCAAGTATTATATTAATATGCTTGCTCTTTAAAATTCTACTTACCTTCCGCAAGATGAGCAAACTATTCAAAAATGAAAAAAAATTCTTAGCGTTTGAGTAATCACAACAAATAACTTATAATTCAAGTATTCTATTTTTTAATGAAACTCATGAAAGTTGTCAATCAAACTTTGAAAAAAGGACAAAAAAATCACCTTCTTCATCATGGCAAGTCCATCGGAACTAAAGTTTGGTTTGAGACGAGACATCAAAGAACAGAAGCATATATATGCTTGCGCTTCATCTCCCATTGTTACAAGTAAAGGCGATGCTAAGTCAGACATGCCTTGACAGTAGCCCACAGATGGATGATTCAATGCATACCTGTACATACAACTTATATTAGAAATACTTCATCGTCAACAATATGTACACATATAAAGCTTCACCTTTCAATGTCACGTAAATAAACAACAAATTCTGAGATGCCAATCAAAAGACCAAGCGACTACTTGGGATTTTCCAAAGTTAGTCTTTGTCAACAACGACAAGTTAAAGAAATGATTTTTTTAAAATGACATAATATGGGTTACTCAAACACAAAACAAAGTAGAAATACTTACGTCGTTAGTATATTGAAGAGGTTGGCAATATTCTGATTATCGTCCTGTCCGGCAAAGTATTTCAAGCTGTAGACAATGGAAAAACATTACTTAAAATACATGACAAATAATGAAAGACATTTAATGGGTCTAGATATAAACATGACAAATGAATTAATATTTGCGTAAGAACTTACTGACGATCTGTCCGTAAAACATCTTTCCGTACCATATTACTCACAGCCATGATTTCTTCATTTAACTGATATGAAGAGAAAAAGAAGCAAGAATTGAAATCACAATTATGTATACTTTTAGATTAAGAACATTTAAAAAAGTGTATTTTAAATCCGTAGTACATACCCCATAATTTCCCTTGATAACATCTCGTAAATCGTAGTAGTCCTTAGCTTTATTTCTTATGTACTCAATCCGTCCATTGCCCGTCAGACCATCAGGATACACATTGAGAAGATGCTTAAAGAAAAAACGAAGTGATAAATAATTATATTGTCATGTGGCATCAAGGTGTGTCATTATTAATTTTCAATAATCAAAATTGTCCTACCTTCCAAACTACTTTCCTCAGAGACGGTTCAATTCCTCCGTGATAGCAAGCAAATCTAAGTTCTTTTGGTCGACATAGAACACCATTTCCGTCCAAATAGTTACGAAATTCCACATCAGATAAAGGAGGTCTCGTAGTTACAACAGAAATATCTTCCACAAATGTCTTTGCCTTCTGAACCCACCGTTCCATCTAGAATTCGAGAAAAGAGTACATGTATAGTTTTATTCTATCCACGTCATAAAATTTTCCCTTAATATTCTATAATCTATTTCATGAATACTTAAATCTCCACGTCATTAAATATCCAAAAGAAAATAACAAAACATTATGGGTACCGTATTGAATAATCCAGCCGTGTTGAAACTAATTGGATTTGTATAAGTTCCAGCACCCTGAGGACCACCCCCATAATTTTTTGGATCTTCATGGCCATTACTTGTAGTGGAATTATTTGTAGCTGAATTTGTATGACCAACGTTTGTCCGGGACTTTTTATGATTAGGTAAAGGACTAGGTGGTAGGACCTCCGTTGATTTTATTAGCTCCCAAGCATCTTCATCCACAGATCCATCCCCGTCTCCATAATTTATTTTGATGTTCGAGGGCTCAATCATCAACTGCAAATCTAAAAAATAGAACAGCAACTTAGAATCAAACTTATTAAGGAGAATACTATAGTTGACTGTCAACTATTCAAAATTATAGTTTGTAACCTCCTTATTTCTAGACTCACTTACAGTTTATTCTAACGGGTCTCAAATCACAAGTTTATATGGAAATCTATCATTACGTAGTGTGAAATTATATGTAAATGTTAAATATCTAGTCACAATTTCGAATACATACCTGGATCGGAGGCCGCTAAAGAAGACAAGACAATAAAAAAACAGTTTAATTATTAAGAATAATCATATAACTCTGTAATATGCACACTCATTGTCGAGTAAGTTAGGTGATCAATTAAATCTTATAAACACAAGGTATTAAACTTACACACAAAGGCTGCACTGAGATCCCAGTCCTTTAAAAGATCAGATTAGAAGAAGACAATTGATTACACAGGATCAAATTAATTAGTCGAAGCACAAAATATTATTATTCTCCTCACCGAAACCATTGGAAGAAAAGTTTCGCCACCCAAATCGTCAAATGCCCGGTAGCTAACGGTAAAGTCACTAAAAATTTCAAAGACGCATCTCAACATTGAGAGTCACAGAGTCACAGTCTAGACTGAACTGAAAATATATGAGTAACTGAAGATTGATTCCATGCATTCAATCAATGATGAAAGTTTTGAGTCAACTGTACACTGCCATAATGATGTATCATGCACACACTGTAGAATGAGAGGAGAGAGCAAAGAATAGTTCAGGGGTATACTAGATTTCCTGTCACAAAACAAACACAACTAAAGGGGCAGGTAGCTATTCAGTAAATTTGGTTGGTTGTCCTCAAACTCAGACCATTTGAACAGATAGACATATTGTCGTTGTTTCACGCACTCACTTCACTTAGCAACAGAAATATATGATTGTTATAATATTATGAGCATGCTGTGTAATATCTTGGTATTGTTTGAGTTTGGAACATTATAAAAATGTGTGACACGATGGATTCACCAACAGTGAATTCATGCATTTTGTCAAGAGACAAAGTTACAATGCACACGCACACACACTTCAAATTTCTTGTCATACACACACACACTGTTGGTTACAACAGCATACAACTAGTCATAGTTTTGCTTCTAACAGAGAAAAATATAAATAGTTACAATCCATATAATATATATGATGATAAGTTCCAGAGTTCAATATGATGGAGATAATTCTTGAGCTTATAGACTATTGACAATGGATATGTGGTCTCTTCCTAACCCAAGCCGGTTATTCGCCGGCTTTATAATTTACTTTTTCCTCCATAATCACACTACTACCTCTAAATTGAAGACACTAACTAATACATAAATATAGGTATAGGTTTCTCGTTACAGTATGTGTGGACAACAAGAAAAATAAATTTTTGAATTCTTGACACACACATAAACACACATAGTTTGTCCATCTATATTTCTACGAATTCCACACACACCCCCTCCGGCTCATCCATTCCTGTACATAAATTATTAATCACTCTTAAATAGAACTGAGTATGAGTAAACACACACGATTGTTGCTTACACGTTCTATTAATAGGCATGTAAAGGGGAAAAAAGTGCCAACTTAATGTTAATACGGAAGAAAATCGCGTCAATTCATCATTCTACTTTTGTCCTTGAGTACACCACAACATCATTAAATGGTTCACACCATTAAACATCGTCAGTTTAAGACTTATAAATGAAGTCCAGAGTGTCATAATGATGATGTCTCAAGTATTGTCATTTTTAAAAAGAGATGAACAATACTCTATTTCTGTTATGTCTCAAAACAACTTGACGCAACAGCAAGTAAATAAATAAAAAGTTGAAGGTACAAATTTTGAAACCACTAGGACCCAACTCACTGTACTCATAATGTGCATGTTAGTAGTAACGTGATATAGTAGCTGTACCTAATTGTGCTAATACATGATAGATTAGACCTAATGAGGTTTTCTATCCAAGTTGAATTAACAAAAGTAAAGTATCAAGTAATTACTTATGATGTACTACTACTATTCCTATTGTACTCTATTGCTGTGAGAGTTCCCTTCAATGTGTGTATGACAAATAAGAATTTCTTCTTATGATTGGAGAAGCATACACAGGGAATAGAAACTTCTATATACTTGACTTATCTAGAGACTGGACCAAGATCTTATAATGGAATGAAAAACATGATGAAGATGACGACTTGGTAACTTCTCCTAATAAAGTTGAAAGTACACACCCCCTAAAAGTCTTTATATTAGAAAACAACTTGTCCTTATCCTTAATCAGAAAAGTTTATGTCAATAGTGTACGACGAGAGATAAAAGATAAATCAAAATATTGACCAAGAGACACGAGAACAGAAATTATAATTCAGCAACTACACTGTACTAGCATCCTGACTACTGGCTTGACAAAAACCCAATATCATGCATAAAAAGCTAGGGAAAAATCATCCTCCTGAATTTTTTTCTCTCAATTCATTTGATTTAGAAACAAAGAGAATATGATGTTCTTGTCGTTTAAACAAGTCACATTACATGTTGTAAAAGCACACCCCTTTCTTGTCAACAATCGTTATTGTCTCCTGTTCCTTGATATCCGAGGGAAAGCTCCCTACTCTGGAGTGGAGTATATTTATGTTTTGTACATGACATATCAAAATGTTTGTACTTACTACTTACCTATCAACATAGATAAAATAATAAAAACTGCCTGTCAATCTCTCTCAGCCTGCTGACGTAGATTCTCGTTTTTGTAGCTAAAACCTATTTTGGGCCTATTTTGATGTTGACAGTCACAGCTTATAATATATAAACTTTTTTTTCTTGGTAGTCTTATTTAATAATTACTACTGGCATGCGAGGTAACCAATATCCTTCAGTAAGACTCAATAACAATAGTATTATTGATTATTGAAAAGTTCCAAAAAACTAAGTGAATCATTATGATATACCCTTTAATATCAAAAGCTCGGCCAATGATATTTCTCAGTACCTAAAAAAATTTCAAAAAAGAATACATTGTTGAACATTGAATTTCTCGACTGATAATTACATGATAGCAATAATAACAACAACATTCTTCTTACATCCACAGTTGTGAGTTGAGGATCCACAGAAAAGCGACGACTTGTTTTTTTAAGAAAAAAATACCAAGTTAATTGATTACGAATGCAATAATTTTTTGGTACAATAGGAAATGTATAAAATTCTATAATTTCATCTTGAAAAAATACCTTTGACCTTGCACTTCTCCTTTGCCCTGTAAGGATATAAAATGAATTTAAAATAAAATTCTAAATGTAGGGTCCTCCTTAATGTCTATTCCATAAGGTATTTAAATAAATGTATTGCTTTGTTACATGTGCTAGGATCCTTATAGCATCTTGAGCGTAGGGAAATTTGGTCACTGAAGGAGTTCTTGACATGTTTGAATTCTGACTAGATTCTTGTGGTCACAGGTTTGTTTTTGAAACTGATTTCTTCTTTAGCGATAGAAAGAACAAGTGCATAAACACATATTATATTCAACATTCAATTTGATCATTAATTTTGTGTTAACTTGTTACCTTTAAAAAAGAGATTTCTTCTTGGAGTTTGTTGCACTGCAAGCAAACACCTTGATGATGTCATATGAATATTTCATGAGCTCAGGTAAACTCTTTCCAAACAGATGTGTGTGGTTTCTGATTTTGAAGTCCTTTAAAAAAATTGGTTTGACTGGGGACAGACGTAGTAAGCACCGGGGTCAGTGTTGAGAAATTGAGAGATTTCCCCGAGTCAATTTTATGGAAAGGAACCAGCTGTGACCTAAATAATTATGACAGACAAATAAAATATTCAGCATTATACAAAAGTTCATTGACTGGATCATTTTTTTTTGCTAATACAAAGAATCATTGTGTGTATACCTGAAGAGATATTATTATTATAAGTACGATACGAAAGAAATTCAGTCACATGAACAAAATATTATCAGTTGTATTATACGGAGGAGAAACAATACAATATCCATTTGTCCACATTAAGAAACAAGAGTAATGTGACAACAACAGCAACACTATAATCTTTCACCGTAATTTTAATATTTTCTGGACAGTAGATAACTTTTTTTTTGTATTTTCAGGTACACAGTCATTGTACTTGTAGTATTTTGAGTTTTCAAAATTCGAAATTAAGTACTCTGCAACACTTTGTTTGGGATAAAAAAGTAGAAAATATCAAAAATGTGAATGTAAAATGGAATATCCCTGAAAGAGTTTGTTTTGAATACTGTTGGATGTAATACCTTTTGTATGTAAATATCAAATAGAAAAAAGTTTAACCCGTTAGATCACCGTAATAATATGTATTAATATTTTTTTTAAAAAAAAATAGTCTTGGTAAACACAGGTGGAAATAACCTAGTGTATTATCCTATTGTGTGAAATACTTGCAAATTGTGACTTAAATATTACACGGTGAATAATTTAAATTTGCACAGTTATCTCTCTCATCAACAACATGTACCTTTTACATTTAAGTAGCAAGTATATAACAGGGGAAGGGAAAATATTTCGCATCCACACACAATACTTTCTGTCTGTATTTAGTAGGGTATAATGAAAGACATAACTTATTTGTGGTGAACATATTATTTACACATTTAGTATGCTATACATACATAACATAATGTTAAATGTGGTTAAAACTTACTTTACTCCACACTACTGATTAACAATGCACAGACTTGTAGTCGCAAAATCCTTGACGTCAACAACAACATGAAGTTATAATTCACACACAGACACTTGCATTTCACAGTTTAAATGTGAATTAGTCCGTAAAAATTACTTACTACATTGCTTTGTCTGACACGAATGCAAAATTTAAGGATTTTTGACAGGAGGAGTTTCCTCTTTTCAAAGAGGCTCTCTTTTTGACAAACTTTTTGCTGAGGAGAAATCAGCAAAGAAAAATAATTCGACATTGAGCAAAATTTTGTGGTTTCCGGTCTCTCTCTTTCCTTTTTTATTATTTTTTGTTGTACATATTTATTTATTTTCGATTAAGCAGTCTTTCAATTTAGGATCGGATTAAGAATATATTAAGGTGGAGGTGGTGGTCCTGTAAAAACAGTTTATTTATCTATTATTTTCAGTAACAAAACGCACTGATTAAAGTGAAAAGTTAGAGAAAGCTTTACCGTTTTCCTTACGACAAGCATTCAGAGCCTTATTGAAGCCTTCACAAAGGCTCAAGTCCTATTTCAATAATATTGGCCATTTAAAGATTTTACTGCTATGCATTTAATTAAGTGTTTAGACTTACGTTGACAGTGCGAGAGCAGTCTATAAAATTTTTCAGTTCCTAGAGATGTGAGAACATAAGGGGATTATTATAAAGTCAAAACAATGGATCATTTCATTATGACTACTATTCTACCTTGGCACATGGGTCAACGGGTTTCTCGGGTCGTTGTTCCTGACCTTGACCTCCCTCCCGGGGAGTCAAAAAAGCCGCAGACAACAAATTTCCCTTTGAGATAGTAAAAGAAAAAAATTCATTTTGCAATGCATTTTATACTTTACTTAAGCACTGTCTTTGGAAGAACGTACAGCCAAAACTCCTCCAGCAACTGCTCCTCCAGTCTTCAGTAATCCTGGATTAAAATGAAACATTAGACATTTTGGAATGTCAAGGGTCATGAAACTCCACTCTATTAGTCAGAGGAGCCTATTGTGTTTAGTACACACTGTGTACCTGATTCTGTCTCTGGTTTTGGTGGCGGTGGGGGAACTTTGGCCGGAAGATTTGTCCTGTAAATGCATTAATAGAAGATATGTAACAAGAGGAGCTCAATCACAAACTAATGTAATAATCAAGACCTTCATTATACACACACAAGTACGTACAGTACACACATTCGAGGGGAGCATATCATTTAACTTTTTATTTCACACAATAATTGACAATAAGTACATGGCCACCATCACATTTTTTATAACACAGATGCAACATTGACATCCTGTCAGTTTAGCGTCAATCCACCAAACGATAATCAATTTAATTTTGTTTACAAAGGTGTGATGGAGTGAGTGAAACATGTTTTTACATTATCATTTTGGAATAAATTCCCTCTCCTCTCGCTTGTTAAACGCTTGTTAACTCTTAAATAAGTAAAGTTAGAGATACCTTGAACTCGAACGGCTACAGCTTGATCCACGGGGCATCTTGAAGTTCTTTTTTATAGTTTAAATGTTACTTAATGTTTATACTGGAACATGAGATTTTGTCAGCGTTTCATGGAAGCAATTGTCAAGCTATTGAGTAGTTCATAGTTGGTCATAAGTTCATTACTAAAACTCCTCTGTACTATCTGTACGTCATAAATTATAAGAGTTTGGTTGTTTAGTTTAGTTAATCTCCATCGAAATTAACGTTTTTTTAGGGAGAGACAAAGTCTCGTGTTGATGTGAGTATTCCACTCTCTGCGTATACATACTTGGCTTCTGAAGGAAGTTCAAAGTCAATTTCCGAATTTCGGCAAAAAAGTTTTTGTCCTTAAAAAAGTTAATTAATTATGGCTGCTGAAGACTCAAAAGAAGATGTTCCAGTGGGTCAAATGGAGGAGGAGGCCAGGAAGAGGAAAGAGAGGTTGAGAGCACTTCGACAAAAGCTTGAAGGTGGAGGTGATGATAAAGCCGAAAAACAAAATGTTCCAAAACCACTACCAACGTAAAAAGCTTTTTTAAAATTACTATTTCATTTTGTAAAAATGATTTTTGAATGTTCAAAAAACTTGTATGAGAGCCTATTAATACAATTAATATATTTATCGTATTCCAGGCCAGTTTTTCGAAGTTATAAGCCACAAGATGAGAAATTACAAGAAGCAGCAAAACCAAAAGTTGCCCCTATAGATATTGAGACACAAGTAAATATGTTTTTAAATTTATGACATTGATATTCTTGTTGATTATTTTTATACTAGTATATTACTTTCTGATATTTGTTATCTTCACAGGTAGCAGAAACAATACAACAAGGAGAAATTAAAACTTTACTGGAAGATGTGGTAGGTTTCTGGTTTGATTCGTTTCTTAAAAAAAGATAATTCATCGATACCGTAGTTATTCTTTATAGCAGCATAAAATATTGTTATATTTGTTCAACAGGACTTGATGAATCTTGCACCCAGAAAGCCAGATTGGGATTTAAAGAGAGACATTGCACCAAAACTTTTAAAGCTGGAAAGGCGAACTCAAAAGGCAATAGCAGAATTAATTTTTGAGAGATTAAAAAGTACTCAAGATTTGGCAGCAGCTGTTCAGGCAAATCCCAATATAAATCAAGATGATGACGATTAACTTTTTCAATCTACAATTTTATAAACTATTCTTTTTCACTGAACTGGTACCATCATAATGTTATGTTTTATGAAAATTTGCAATTTTTTTCTTTTTTGAAACGATTCTACATGTTCAGTAACTACCCCTAGCTGCTGTATTAAATACTGGTTTGAGAAAAAAACAAATATTTTCTTATATCTATCTATCACAATAAAAACTGTACATTTTGTATATGAAAATTGTCTGTGCATTTTTTTGACTTTTCCTGTAGAAAGACTTGTTCATGAAATATGCAGCTTATTGTACTACTGTATTTAAAGAATTATTTTATGCAAACAAGCCTTTGAGATTAATTCCCATTTTTTATTGTAAAGTACAAGGCATGAGTGTGGTAACAATAATAATTTCATGATAAATCGCAT